>JANHMN010000008.1:1681772-1782574 GCA_030674055.1 Rhabdomys pumilio
ACACACACACACACACACACACACACACACACACACACACACACACTACAAAAGAGTTAAAATGTTAAAATATTCTTGGCTAAGATTAATTTTAACATGAGCAAAGGTAATTCGAGAGTCTAAAATGTGCCACTAAAATCTACAAAGATTCTAGATTAGTCTCTGTGAGGATCAACTTTCATTAACTAACACCCTGATCCTCTTGTGTATGGGCCCATGACAGCATCCAGTTTTAATGTCATATTGTATTGTATTTACAATTCCTATTTTTAAGTGAAACATAAAAATTAAGTTTTGATGATTTTTTCACAATTAGACAATCTTCTGCATAACCAATGATATTCTAATGTTTTATTTTACCAAGATCATGGTGCTTTTATTGACCTAGTGTGACAGGGATGTTTTATGTTACCAGCACCTAGGTACTCTGACATGTATGTGTTATATGTTACCAGCATTTAGGGAGTCTTATGAGCATAGCCTGGCATGTATGTGTTGTGTTTTACCAGGCCACAGTGTTCTTATGGATGTAGTCTGACATGCATGTGTTGTATATTTTTATTGAATATTTTATTTACATTTCCGATGCCATCCCCTTTCCCCATTTTCCCTCCCTAGAAAACCCTATCCCATCCCCTCTTCTCTTTTACAGGTTGTATTTTTATCAGTACCATGCTTCTCTTATGTAGATAATCTGCTACGTTAGTTCTGATGGGGCTTTGAGGGCCTTAGAGAAACTTAAAATCTGACAGAGGCTGGTTGGCAGACAGAGGCTGAGGTTCTTGACAACTTCTTTTAGTTCTCCTGTCTTAGTTAGGGTTTTACTGCTGTGAACAGGCACCATGACCAAGACAACATCTTATAAATACAACATTTAATTGAAACTGGCTTACAGATTCAGAAGTTTAGTCCAATATTATCAAAATGGCAGCATAGCAGTAGTCAGGCAGACATGGCTCTGGATGACCCAAAAGATCCACATATTGATTCAAATGCAGACAGAAGACTGGCTCCCACATGGATAGGAGGAGGATCTCACAGTGACACACATCCTCCAACAATGCCATATCTACTTCAACAATGCCACACCTAATTTAACAATGTCACACCTCCAAATAGTGTCTTTCCCTGGGGCAAGCATATTCAAACCACCACAGCCCAATACTGTTATTTTAATCCTATAAATAACTTTGACCACATCAGGAAAACTTGATAAACATTCAAATGGTACCATCTCTGTACATTATTTTAACTGAAAAATAGTTCTGTTCTATTTTTATCCATCATCACAAGTTAAATCACATGATGGTTTATGAGAGTCATTAATAGAAAGCGCAGAGGGATGGATTAATGATGGGGAACTTTGGTAGGGTTTTAATTCTTTCAGAGACAATTTGTGATCTATGCATTCTCAGTGAACTTGTGGTCATCATGTACAACAAATTTTCTGTCTTTAGCATTAGTTTAGTCTTGGGTGTTTTCCCAATACCCAATATTTCACAGTGTTAAGTGAAACTTAATTTTTTGTTTGTTTGTTTGTTTGTTTGTTTCAATCATCTATGGACAGGCGAAGTAGAACTCCCCGAGAAGAGCCAATATGCACAATGGGAAGCTGTTCATTTTAACTATTTATGTGGTAGGAAAAAATGTAAATGCCACTTGCTTAATTAAAACCCTTATTATTAAAGTTTATGGATGGGACATAAAAGCATGAAGTATGGTTCCCAATAAAATAATTAATCATAACAATCTCTACCTTATAAGCTACTAGCATTGTGTGCTTGGGCAATTTAAATGTTTGCTTTTCAATATAATTTGTGAAACTATGATCAAAATATGCTCTTCCAAGCCTTGTTTATATTGCATTGAAATTATTTAAAGAATGTAACCCAATGCCTACCATAGAACACTGAGAAAGTCAGATTTCCATATTAGTATGAACCTCAAATTTTGTCATTTAGACTTTCTGAGCAATTGGGAAGGCATGAAAACATTGTTCCAATGTCCACCTATGTTCCCATCAGCTTCAGAATCTTTTTCTTTATGAGCCAATTTCAAAGCAACTGTATTCTAGGAAGATGGTGTTGTTTCAAATGACATCTCCAATACATTTTTAAAGAATGTAATTGGTAATTTAATACTGAAGAACACGTTTGCTTAGGCACTGTGCTTTTTTCTACTATAGCTTTATAAAAGTAGTAGTGTAAACATCTTATTTTGTTCTTTCAGTGTGTGCAAGTGTTTAGAATAATGCACAACAAATGCTCAGAATGCCACTTTTCATGATTAAGCTAATTTTCTTTATTAGGCTGATAAAAATATAGTAAACATATACACACAAATATACATATACCAAACTAACAATAGATATCATTAAACTATGTAGTACTATTTGTCTAATATGAACAGATCCCTAAGTTTTAGCCCACCATTAGGAGACATAAAGTAGGTATTACATTATAGTAAAATAAAATGAGGACTTTAAATAATCAATGAAAGGTCTAGGCCATTTCATTTAACACAAGTGATTTTTTTTTTTTTTTGGTTTTTTGTTTTTAAATTTCTTCCTACACAGTTCTAAAATTTAGACTGGCATTTTGTCTAGAACTACTGAAATAATATGTATTTAAACTCTAGAATATAAAATGAAAAAACAAGAAAAAGTTATTATTGTTTACTTATTGTCCAATATGTATATGCATACACCTAATGAATATTTTAATCTTAGGACAAATGATTTTTATAAATTTTTTGCTGAAATTATTTCTTTGTACTCATAAACAATACTGCATGGAATAATTATTTCAGCCCCTTAGATGAAAAAAGTAAGGACAATGGGTAAATATAGGCTGCAGAGTTTCCTCTAGTACCAGGTATCATGGATATTCGTCCATGCATCTTCTTGGTGGAGAATAGTGCAAACATTTTTCTAGAATTTTCTGTTTACACTTCAGAGTGTTCCTGTTAATGACATAGCATTATCCTGACATGTGGGATCTTGTTATCTACAGCACTTGGCTTACCTGGTTTGAGCTTAAAATACAGAATTTAGATACAGTGTTTGGATAAGATGTTTTAATCACCTCTCTTTTTCTTGTATTTTCTTCCATTTACATTCTGGATAGATTTTAATGTTTCCCTTTACAACAGTCCTGGTATTTTACAGTTTCATATTTATCCTGCTATGAGTGACTGAACAAAGAACTAAAAATAAGTGAAACCATTAAAACTGAATTTATTATGGGAAATGTTTTGAATTATTTTTTTTTACTTCTTAATTTTTTTTCCTACATGATTACTGTATGGAACTATATTTGCTTTGCCTATACTCCTTTCTCATTTCGAAAATCGTCCAGTGCCTTCTACCATCTTCTTCTGTATTAATTCCATAACTTCTTTTTCTATATCATTGTTACTCATAAGTACATGTAAATTGACTATTTCATTGTGAAGACCTTATTTTGACAACCAAATAGTTGAGATTTTGTGGGTCCAGCCTCCCTGTCATGTCTAGAAGATATTGAAACCATATTCTGCTATTCTGATTCTTTCAAAATTCTTTTCAACCTCTTCAGTGATGTCACTTGAATAATTAAGTATAGGGTTTGCATTGTGATGTACATATTGCCAATGAGCACCCCATGACTAATTGTTCTTTGCATTTAGACAGGTTATGATTTTTGCAGTAGTTTTAACTCTCCATATAAATAAATATTTGATGAGTGTTTGAGAGTAATCATACTTGAAGTTATATGTAAGTTTTTAGAATATATTTTGGTATGATAAATCTAGTTGGAATATAATCCTGTGCAGAATGAAGAATACAGTAATAATTTTATATACTGTATGTAGATGTGCAGTTTTCTAAGGAACCATTTCTTGAAAATGTTGTTTGTGCTTCTGTGTGTTATTTTGGCATCTTTTAATGTGAGATAACTGAAATTATATTTACTAATGATTGAGGGATTTTTCCCCCCCACTGGCCTATGTGGCTTTTTGCCAGTACCACAATGTTCTTGTTTCTAAAGCTCTTTAAAATAGCTTAGAACTATGGAATGATGACTCTTCCAGTACTGTTTATTTTTCTCAAGATTGCTTTGATGTCCATGGTGTTTTGTGCTCTATATAAATTTAGAATTTTTTTCTATTTCTGTGAAGAGTATCATGAAGATTTTGATCATGGTTATCTATAAATTACATTTATTAGATTCATCATTTTCACAATACTAATTCTACCAATTCAAGAACATAGAAGGTATTTTTATTTTCTGGTATCATCCATAAATGGTTTCCCTAAATATTTTATCTCCTTCTTTTAAAGGTCAGTCACCTCCTTGAGTAGGTTTATTTCTATATATTTAGTTCATATGATAGGGGTTATGAAAGTATTTTCATAATATATTTCTCAGCGTGCCTGTGTGTTGAATAGAAAGTATACTGATTTTACCATGTATTTTATATCCAGCCACTTTGTCAATAGTTTACATAACTTTTGGTGTTTTTTAAAACTCTTATGTATATTCATAAATAGAGGTAATTTGATTTGTTCATAAAGCTTTTTCTGGCTTTTAAACATTAAGAACTAAGCAGTGTTTCTGATGGCTTCCCCTTCATAAATGTCTTGTGGATTTTCTGCTTGCTGCTTTCTAACTCTTTGTTTAGACTGAATATGTTTTCTGGATAGTATATGCCATGAATATATTCCTATCCTGTCTATTTGTTGCTACTATTTAATGTATTATTGTGTATTTTATTTGTAGTTTTTAGGACCTTTCTATTATGATGCTATTGAAGCTCTGGTCTATGCTCATGACCAGAAATCTTCTCTTTCTAATGCACCATAGTGTGTTCTCTTTATCATCTCTCAAAGTTCTTGCATATTCTCTTTGTTGTTTTTTGTTGTTGTTGTTCTCTTTTTAAATTTATATTTTCTTACATTGACAGGATCAGTTTCTCTGCTTTAGCTCCAAGCTTTGCTTTTCTGTCTTCTGCATGGTGATCAGTTGTTCTGAAATTGTTTTGCCCCGTGTTCTCTCATTGAGTCTTTGAACTTCTCAGATTTATCTTTAATTTAGCTAGAGTTTTTGTCAGGAATCTTTTATATTCATCTACTGTAATATCTTTAGAATCTCATTCACTCATTTATTTGTGCTTCTTAGACTTGAGTTGGGAGTTTACTTCAGTCATTTTTAAGTTTATCAAGGTGTTTGGGTTTTCTTTGAATTTCTTAAATTCTTTGATTTTGATTATAATTTGTGTGTGTGTGTGCCCTGAATTTCACCTATGTAATCCCACTGGAAAACATTTCTATAGTATTCAACAATATGTGGAATGGGCACATTTCTTTGCTCTTTTATACTGATGATGTTTTTGTGATGGAATCTATGAATATTTGGTTCTGGTTTGTTATTGGCAAAATCGGTTTGATTTCAGGTCAGATAAGGATGAAGGACTGAACAGGACAGTCCTTCAGATAATTAGTCTTGTATGTTCATTCAAGAGACTCCAACTCACTGGTGACCTCTGTTGTGTGAGGATATTAAGAATCTTTTGGAGGTTCTTGGGAATATTCTAAGAAGACTTCCTGGGTTGATCCAAGGAATAGAAAGACAGCACAAATAAGGAGAATAGACATGTGAAAGTATGTGCATATACTATGTGCCAAGGTTATAAATCAGTATGAATGTACAGGGTGGGTGAGGGTCTCATTTTCAGACTCAACAAAAAGGCATGTCAACTTGACTTATAGCTGAGTCTTGGCATGGAGCAGATGAGTGGTAAAACGATCTGGTTCTGGGTCAGAAATATGAAAAGTAAACAACTTTTATGATAATAACAACTTTTTCATGAGCATTTGTGTTGTGTAATGCATTTAACAATATGCATTTAACATGTTCATGCTGATATATTACAAAGAGGCTTATGTGTTTTAAGTCTTTCTTTAAATATACATATTTAGTTTCATATATATATTTGAAACTAGTTCAGTAAATGATAAATTCAAAGTCACAAGTAATGGATGGAAATTGTAATGAAGATTAAAGACAATTTATAATGAACTTAATTTATTACATGGGAAATGTGTCAACTGAATTTGCTATATTATTTTTTATCTGTTTAAGGTCATATAAAAGAATTTAGGATATACTAATAAAAGTTTAATATCTATAAAATCATCTCAAGCTTTTTAAATGCTGTCCCCTTGGACTGCCTAGTTTCAATTATTTCTGTACATGAAAATTAATTGTGCGTGTGTATCTGTATAGTTTAGTTTTAGCCATTCACAAATTACATATTTTCTGAAAAAATTTACTGACTTACAGTCAATTAGCTTTCATTAATATTAATGAATCAATCATGCTATGCTTATTATAGAACATGCATAATTGAAAAGCACATGAATTTGTGAATTTTGCATTGACTACTTTGAAGGTTTCAATAGAAATCAGTGGCCGAAAGAATGAAAGGCAAGCAGTTAATGTGGATTCATAAGAATTCTCTATTCATTAACTCCTATAAAATTCTAGTTCTTTTTAAATGCAAAAATAAATATCAGAAAAAATTAAGTGTGTGGTGCACAAGAAGATGAAATTAAATATGACTTTCTGAAATACATAATTTGAAAAGTTATAGCAAAATTTTTGAAGTGGTATGCATCAAAGTTGACCAAATTTTTACGTATTTCTATATATATTTTACATATACCTTAAAAGTTGTGTTTATTTCTTATTCAAACTCAAGTTGTTTATTAACTCGAATTTAGAGAACATAGAATCCATATTATATTTGAATATACCATATTGAATTGAACAAATATTTTAATATGGTCTTTAATCATTTACTATCTTATAATACAAGCATGTAATGTTGATCATTCCACATGTACTGCAGACTTTGACTTTGTTCTCGTTGCACCAGCAGTGTAATGGGAACTCTGACAAGATGATAGAAAGGTGGCTTAGCGTGCATGATAGTGTAGAAGAGCAAAACTTAGTTTGTAAACCAAGGGTATGTTGTAGAAGGCAAACCTGAAACCAGTAAAGGAATATATTTTGGAATATTTGTTTGCTAATTTGCTACATTATGATATCAACCCCACATGCTATGAATATAGACTGTAGCACTTGTGTTTGTATGCCTGATCTTTATTCAGTAAAAAGAATGACCATCTACTTGGTTTTAAAAGAGCACCTTACTGCCCGCTTTCAGGGAATCATCCACCTACCTGAGGGGAAAGTCATACTTTAAAGTACTTTAGGTATTATACAAGTTCAGGACTTGTGTGGGTAGGACTGGAAACTGTCATCTTAGATCCAACTTTGAAAATGCTTTTCCTAATCATATTGTTAGAATATGATACTTCTTATTCCTAAGGGTTATTTCTAATGGATATAGTCATAGTTGCAAGCACTTCCTAAATCAACATAGAATTTAAAGACATGTAGTCTCTCTACAGAACAAATTGGAGGGGTGGTGTGCCCCTCCTCTATAATTTTGTTTCTACATGTAGCAATAAAAAATTCTTTTCATTAGCCTTGCCATGTTTTTCACTTTATTCTTCTTACCAAAAAAGGTCTTCCTATGGCCTGTAGTAACATGACATATCTAATGAATTCAACAATCATGAGATACAATTTCCCTAAATCTGCTGGTAACTACTGAATACTAAGTCATAACATATAATATTTCCAATATTATAATGTTGTGAGGATACAGAAATTGCAGCTTTTATACTGAGATTTGGCTTGAGGAGTACAGGGATAAAGTTTATGTGTATGCATGTGCGTGTGCGTGTGCGTGTGCGTGTGCGTGTGCGTGTGCATATGCGTATGTGTGGGGCAGTAGATCATGAGAGGTAGCCTGGCCCTTGGTTGAGCCAAGGCAAAAGCCTCAGAGATCCTTCAGGGACAGTAGGAGCTTTACCTGCTCCAGAGCCCTAGGACCCTGTAACTATTTGCAGCTCCACATACATTTGTGGCCATCCATCATGTAAGAGCATTGCCCCAACCCCCACATGTTGATGAAGAAAAAAAGATGTGACCACAGGTCACATAGGCTCAAAACATATCTCCATTCAAATGAGTTATGTAGAAGTCTTGAGGGCTTAGTCAATAAGCTTTCCTTCCTAGACATTCGCCCTGCAAAAGGTATTTAATCTCTGTTTCACCCTGAGTTGTTGGGTATAGTTTTACAATTCATTTTCTACCATGACAAAAAATGCCTTAAAACCATGGACTGCCTCTTTTCATTGGGATTTGCCATGGGAAGCCAAAAAGAAGGGCTTTGCCTATAGAGCCACCCTCTAGTCTCCTGTAGAAGACCTCTCTTTGCTCCCAGACACAACCACCAAGCCACATTCACTGAGCCTAGGACAACCACCTGGTCCCAGGCCAGACCCAGCCCTCAGACCCAGAATCTGTTCTCAGTGCCTCTGCTTTTCATATGTGTATTATGTAATTCCTAATATATATAAAATATAATGGCATACAATTATGTACACACACACACACTCACACACACACACACACACACACAGAGAGAGAGAGAGAGAGAGAGAGAGAGAGAGAGAGAGAGAATATACCAGTATATAATTTTTAGCTCTTACTATAAACAAGTAATTCCCAAAACCTAAAATCGTAGGTATATAAAGAATTTGAGTCTTCTTCAAATGCACGTCTCTTTGGCCCAGGATGTCTTAAGGGATTAACATTGTATTAACAAATTTAAGTTTCAAGTTTGTTATAATGTGTCATTCTTCATATATGCATACATATGCATATATACATAAATATATGTATATAAACACACACACACACACACATATATATATATACATGTATATTTATATGATGTAGATGCAGATGTATATGATGAAGATTTATATGATGTAGATGTATATGAGATATATTTATGTGTGTATGTGTATGTTAGCAGAAGATTCCAAGAGTTCATACAAAAGCAATGGAAACCAACCACAGGGGTAGAAACCTGATGTTAAATTTCCACTGTGTTCTAGGCTGAGATCAGAGTAATAGTATTAAAGACCTTTAGCTCCTAGAAAGATAAATTGCATCCTCTGCTTCCAATTTACTTTGTAAGGTCTCACAGCTGTCAGTAGCATTTCTATGTCCCCCCATTTCTTTTAACTTTGATTCCATTTTTTAAGAGTTATTTACTCTAAAATTTAACTTCTGGAACAACTTTATAGAGAGAATTTCATAGACAGAGGACAAAGATACTCCAGTTTGAGGGAAGGAAAATCCCCATATGGATGGAAGGTTGGTTCTTTGGTTTAACAACTGAGCGTGATCTCAAGTCACCTTGCATGGCCAGTCAGCCTCTCCTTGGGATTTTCAGCCCATGTTTGTGTTTAAATGCTTACTCTATTTACTCATTATTGTCTAGCTGTATAATTCATATTCCCTAGTAGAGTTTGCATTATGGATTCTGAGAATACCACTGGGTAGATTTATTTTATTTTCTGCTGAAACCTCTTGCTGAGTTTGAGTCTTTATCAAATAACACATTTATAGCTGGGTTTTGTTTGTTTTTTTGTTTGTTTGTTTTGATAACCTGAAACTACTGTTTTCCACATGGCCAGGCTTGTTTTTACCTCTGTCTCGTCAACTGCCACTCATTTTAGTCTTAGATCCTCTCATACTTCTCTTCTTTAAGTGTTTCATGTCAAAATTGTTGTTCACCAAGGAGTTCACAGACTCATCTAGCTCAAACACAACCCATAACTATTGCCATATGGCTGAAACTGCCTTTAAATCTATGTAATTCTTGAAAAGAGATTGTTAAAGTAGAGTTTTACATTATATATGTCTTGTAAGTTTTCACGTCTTAAGTGAACAGTTACTTAAGATTTATACAGTTTTTTTTATCTTTTCTTTATTTTATTACACTCCAAATTTTATGCCCCTCATGGTCCACCCTGACTGTTCCACATATCTCCTCCCCACCCCTGTCTCCATGAGGATGTTGCTACACTACCCCCACACCACCAGACGTGTAAAGGCCCTGGAGACTCCAGTCTCTTGAGGGATAGGTACATTTTCTCTGACTGAACCCAAACCCAGCAGTCCTCTGCTATATAGGTGTTGGGGGCCTCATATCAGCTGGTGTATGTTTGCCTGGTTGGTGGTCCAGTGTCTCAAATCTCAGGGGTCCAGATTAATTGAGACTGCTGGTCCTCCTACAGGATTGCCCTCTTTCTCAGCTTCCAGATTTTTCCTAATTCAGCCGCAGGGGTCAGAAGCTTTTGTCCATTGGTTGGGTGCAAATATCTGCATCTGACTTTTTCAGCTGCTTGATGGGTATTTTGGAGGGCAGTCATGGTAGGTCCTTTTTTGTGAGTGCTCCATAGTCTCAGTAATAGTGTCTGGCCTTGGGGTCTCCCCTTGAGCTGGATCCCAATTTGGGTAGGTCACTGAACCTACTTTTCCTCAGGCTTTCCTCCATTTCCATCCCTGCAGTTCTTTCAGACAGGAATAATTATGGCTCAGAGCTTTGACTGTGGGATTGCAACCTCATTCCTCACTTGATGCCCTGTCTTTCTGCTAGTGGTGGGCTCTACAAGTTCTCTCTCCACACTGTAGGGTATTTAATCTAAGGTCTCCTCTTTTGAGTTCTAAGTGTCTCTCACCTCCTAGGTCTCTATTACATTCTGTAGGGTCTTCTCAACCTCTTACCTTCCAAGGTTGCCTGTTTCCACTCTTTCTGCTGGCATTCGGGGATTCAGTCTACTTCCCCCACCCAATAACAGATTAGGTTCCTCTCTTCCCCAAATCACTGCCCGCTTTCCATTTCAAGTCTCTCCCTTGTGGTTCCTTTCTTCTCTCTCCCAAATCAGACTGAGGTGTCCCTACCTGGGCCCTTCAGATTGTTGAACTTTTTCTGTTCTGTGGACTGTATCTTCTTGAACAGATATTTTCTTACCAGTTCATACTAAAACTGCACTTGAAAAAATATATATATATTGGCTGTTAAGGGGTTTATTTTTTCAGGGATAAATATCAATTTTCAACACATGGTGCACCAAGCAGGAAGATTTACATACTAGAATAGGGCAGGGAGGTGGGAGTGGTGGGTTGGTGGAGGTATACCCTCATAGAAGCAGGAGGAGGGGAAATGGGATAGGGAGTTTCTAGGGGGATGAGGAAAGGGGGTAACATCTGAAATGTAAATACATAAAATACCCAGTAACACACATCATACACACACACACACACACACACAACACTATGGAGAGAGAGAGAGAGAGAGAGAGAGAGAGAGAGAGAGAGAGAGAGAGAGGAACAGAGAGAGAGAGAAAGAGAGAGGTTGGGTTTTTGCCTATGACAGTCAGAACAGAAATGCTGGCACTATGTTCCAGTCCCTTGTTTTGTAGAACTGCCCTGGTTCTTCTAGGTATGTGTCTAATTAATTCCCATGGATATTACAGATAAAATAATAGTAATAGCATTTGAATATATTTGACTTCCTCAGTGATTTTGTAACCTGCTGACATAGCTGTAGAAAAATCAATCTCATCTGACTTTGATTCATAATCCGATTAACAGCCTTGACACTTTACACCTTTCCAGGATCTCCATACCTAATTTCTCAGCTAATTTAATACAGACTTAGGTTCATTTCCTACTACTGGGATAAAATCTATTTCCCACCACATTTCTTTCATGTGGGACAGCCTAAAGAAATGAATAGGAAATGACAATAACCCAGCACCAATTTATCAACCTCACTGTCATTCCTTAAATATCATTTTCAGAACTACGTTATTATAGAGCACCAGTAGAGGACGAAGCAATGATTTGGGCAGACTCCAGAAAGACTCTCAAATGTCAGGGAAAATATTTTGTTCCAGAATTATGATAGATTTATGCTATGAATAAAGGCTTGTGATTTAGATAATATATGTCACCCTTCTTTCATGGCACAGTGATAATAGAATTATAAGAGAGGGACTTCATTGTTTTCATACTATGACAAAAAATATGAGCCTGGTCTTTTGTAAGAGGAGAAAGTAGCATGTATTATTGAAGAATCAGAAGCCAGTGATTGAATACCCTACTGCCTTTTATCTCCACCTTCACTGAACTCACTTGTATTCTTCCTGCCCTGTGAACAGAACTAAGCTCTTCCATGCAATTGCTGCCTAATCTTTGTGTGCTGCCTGTGTTGTCAAAACATTTCTGCTCAGTACATATGAAGCTTAAAGGAGCCTGTTATTAATTCATTCAGGAACATCTTTTTAGTTCATTTTATCATTTTCATTTCTTTTTATATATTGATTTTATGTTCATCTTTCAATGAAGTACAAACTCTAGCAGTGAATAAAGACATTTTGAGGGCAAGTATAGGATTATTATATGCAAAAGACAATGATTTGCTTGGAATACAAACAGATGATTTTAGTATATATACAATGTAATGATAGATTTTAAATTCTCAAATACATAAAAACAAAACCTTGTGAGAAATATAATTTAAGACAATATTTTAAGGTTTCAGAATATATTTTAGACAATTGGGTAAACCAAAAATTTTCAATTGTAGTTATTATAAATTATATTTTCTGCTAGGTTGTCTTTGAATATTCTTGCTCTGGTATTAAAATTTAATTTTGAAATGTAGAATACTATGAAAAGTATATTTCACATTTGATACTTGTATACATTATCAAATTTATAAAATGTTATTTCTTATAAATACAGTCTAAGTCACTGCTCATATAACCAGAGCAAACAGGACCCACAGCCTCCTACTGTTCAGCACAAGCTTATATATTGCTGTTTTTAGACATTGTCACTCTGACTAACTGAAACTCATTGCAGTACTCATGCACTAGTCTTTCTAGTAGTGAATTTACGAGTGTGAGCAAACATGCTTGACTTGAGCAACATGAATATAAAGGGGTTTAAAAGAGTGACACATACATATTATATTGAGACAAGTTTTTTCATTTTTATTTATGTGCACAGTGATCTATAATGATCTGTAATTATACAGAATTATTATAATGATCTATAAAACTTTGAGCCTCGAATAAGCAAATTATTTCATTTGTCAATTAGCATTAAAATTAAATCACTCATTTATTTATTTACTTAGTGTGGTAATGTACTTTTACATGTCAGCACACATGTGAAGGTCAGATAATCACTTTCTTGGTTCAATACTGTGATCACTGGCTCATCACAATTACAGTTATTTTCATTATTTCCTGCAATTTTTCACTGTGAAATTATCACAATTGTGTAATTTTAGTCTATGTACAATATGTTTTGCTCTGCACAAAAGGTTAACATAGACATGCTAAAATGAAAATGAATATGTGGATAAAGTGAACTACGTGACTTTATGACACATCCTCATTGATTAAGAGAAACAGCATAATCAAGTAATAATCAAGTATCAAGTAATCTAGTAAGCATGATATATATATATATATATATATGTATATTTGCATACACACACAAGAGAGACACACCTACACATTAATTAGTCAATAAGCCAAAAACTGCATTTATTAATATCATGACAATGAATGTGACATTAAAATATCAATTATAATAAAGGCTGAGATTTTATGTTTGACCTTTATTGGACATTTGTGTATAAATAACTCATCCCCTGAGAAACAGGAGTAAAACTTGATCAGGGCCCAGGCCTGATGTTTATAAAAGAGAAGCCAATTTGCCCAACTTCTATTTCATAGTGCAAAAGATTTTATGCATGGAAATAAATATGACCAAAGATTGAGGTTGTGCAGAAATAGAGAAAATTGTTATCAAAATCAATTCAACTAAAAATATTTTAAGTTGACCTTATAAGACAAAGTTAGTGATTAGGAAAGGGTTCTCCTTTCACTATTTAACTGGCAGACCATTATCATTAGCATAACTTGATTTAAATCATTATTTTAAATATGTAATAACTTTAGACAACACAAAGATTATTATAAGAAGTATATAAAATTAATTGTTAAATTAGAAATCTGTCATGTGATTGTTTGTGATTATGTCAAAACACACTGTATAGCTGCCATTTAAAACACAAATAGGTTGGAATAGTGGTTATTACCAAAGTAAGTTTCCCCTCAAGATTTTGATGACAAACAGACTAACAAATCAAAACAAATACAGGAATATGGACAATATATTATGTTAGCTCCAGATAACTAAAAGTCGTCTACGTCCAGACAGCTCTCTTGAGCTCTGCACAAGCTGCAGGACTCTCTTCTCTCTTCGTCTTCTCTGCCTGATCAGGGAAGCACAAGTCCCATAATTTTTACCTGAAGAATGTTGTGATTACAGCCTTGGTAAAATTACAGGTTCAGTTTTCTTTCTCCAGATAGGAACCTGTCCAACAAACAATCAGAATTCCAGGAGTACATGTCCATGCTGAGTCATTATTAGGTACCGTAAAGTTTGACCAATGATATATAGCCAACCAGGAACACACTACCTTCTTCCCTAAAACTATGTAGCACTTGATTCACCACAAAAAGTTGAGCAGCCTCTCTGAAGCTGATCCTGGAAGTCTGTCATTTCTGTTATTCTCACTGGCAATCTGGAACCTGTTTTTTCTCTCTGCTCCTTTGTCTTCACAGACTGGTAGCCAACAGTCCCCACATAGAAGGGAGAAGCACCATATTATTAATTTATTCACATATATTTTTCAATTATATTAATTTTATCATTAATGACAGCTATATTAATGTATTTTTTAAATTTCAGAGTACATATATAATAATACATCTGTGTGTATACTTGTGGGTGTTGGTGCATATGTGGACCAGAGGAGGTAGTCAAATGTCCTCTCTGTCATGGAACATGGGACTCTAACCAATTTTTTCTGCTAGACTGTCATTCAGAAAAAACAAACAAACAAACAAACAAACAAACAAACAACAAAAAAACCCAGTGATCCTACTTTCCTGGGTCATCCTTGGATTATAAATATGCAGTCATGTGTAGATTTTTAAGTGCTGCTAGTGATCTGAACTTTGGTTCTCAGTCTTGCACAAAAATGCTGTTTAGTCATTGCAGCTTTTCCCAGGCAACTTTGTAATATTTTAAAAGAAGGTTAAAAAAATCAATCGTACTTCACACTGGATTCTAAAGTAAGAGTCTTCTACTGGCTCTTAAATCTCATCATTCATTCATTCAATTTTGTCCAGTGGCTGCCATATGCCATATACTGATTTAAAACTATGAGATATTGTAGCAAAAAACTAGTGTCTGTCCTCTTGAAATTTGCAGCTAAATGAAAGTGAGGAAAGACAGTAAAACTAAATAGATAAGCATAGCATTTGTGTGGAAGTTCTAAGTACTGCAAAGGTTATAAAGACAGATATTATCATTTTGAGGGTGTTGTGGATTTGTTTTAACACTTGTATTACGTTAATTTTATTACAAAATTTCCATGAGAATCCTAATGCAAGACACTGAGAGTCCCTGTACCCACTTGGTTTGGATTGGTAAATAAAGTTGCCAGCAGCCAATGGATTGGCAGGGAGACAGAAGCAAGATTTTAGGATTCTCCAACAAGGAGACTGAGAGAGGAGGAAAGATGGAATTGCCATGCCAGGAAATTAATAAGATCCAGTCTTGAGAGCTGCAGAAGAGAGAGCATACCAATCATGTAAGAGCCAAAGAGGAGTGACCCCAGTGTCATCCCCCCAACCCCCAACCTAACACCCAATGGGTTTAGGGCAGCAAAGACAGAATATAGATTATAGTAAGTAACAACTCAGAAGTATCAGAGTGGAAGCATTAGCAAGGAGGAAGTTTGGATTTGACCCAACCGTTGAGCTGTTTAAGACATATAAAATATAAGGCTGTGAGTGTGTCTCATTTGGGAATCCAGAAAATTGGGGCGAGTGGTAGCAAGGAACTGACATTACCAGTGCAGCCTGGGAGACTACAGTAGATTTATCAACTATAGGAAAACTGAATCAAACAGACATGTATCACACTAGGGAAGTACAGCAGAAGAAATTTCATGTGCAGAAATACAAGTCAATGAATGATGGCTTAACTGGTAAAGACATTTGAGACTCAGATCCAGACAGTTAGCTGAGTTTAGTCTCCAGAAGCTGCTAAAAGGAGAAAACTAGTTACACCAAGTATTCTTCTGACCTCCACAGGCAAGGTACACGATGTTACCACATGAGCCTCTGAGCACATGCCTGGCCATTTGCATGGTTAAACAAACAAACAAAACAAAACCACCATGAAACATGGAGGCCTCTTTTGAAGAAAAGGAATGATGGGTAAGACAAAAATTAATGCAAAGAAGAATAGGGCTAGAGAGACAGATCAGGAGGCACCCGGGAGAGGAGCAGATGTTATCAAGATAAGCATAGCCCACAATGATTTACATTCTCTGTGAGATGAAGAATATAGAAACACTTCTATGTATTTTTCGTATTTATTCTCTTGAGCACTTCTTTGGAGCAGTTTTGCCTGAGTCAGTGTTCAGTTAGCTCCTTCCTTCCTCTTCATGAAAGACTTCTTAAATTAGGTTTGTCTCTGATCCAAAGAGAGAATGGTAGTAATAATAGCTTACATTTATTATTGCACTGGTTTCAAATTAAATTGTGTTGTCATTTCACATTAACTGTAACATTGTGCTGCTGTGCACAATTCACAGATGCAGAAAATATGGGCAAGAACAGCTAGCATTTTAATTGTTCATCACACAAAATTAAACTGTCTCAGCCATACACTGAGTCTTCCACATAGAGGTAATGTGTGGTCTTCACTGGATGAGTTCCTTTGTCTTTTCTGACATTTTCTGTTGGAGCACAGTTGCAATTTATCTAGAATTTAACTATTTTAGCTTATGTATGAGTTATAATCACATAGTATCTTCATCTAGATTAGATGAAAAATTTTAAACAAGATATTTCCCCAGAGCTTTGGTGACTTAGTAAGTGTCCTATCATATTAATATCTCATGTATATTAAGCTATTAATCAAAACACAAAAGAAGACTGGCATATGAATAGATGTATCTTATGAAATTTTAAGTTTGTGTATTCATGGTGCTACTTGATCACCAGGCAGAAAACGTACATCACATATTTGATAAGAATGTATGTAATCATTCAGAAATAAGAATCATTCAATTTAGTTGGTTTTCAATATATAATCCTCTTTGTGGTTTTTTTTCTCCTCTGGCTAGTTAAACAGAGAATTATTTTCTTTGTCACATAAAGAAGTGAGTATTAAATAAATGACTATCAGACAAAATGGTTCTGTGGATGAGAGTAATTACAAAGAGACTGATGAATGCTCAAATCCAATAATTTACTCTGCATTCTATACAAGTGTTTTATGTGTCAGAAACTAAACTCACTATATTTGTGAATAGTAACAAAAGAGTAAAATGTGTCATTGCCAGCAGTTTTGTTTAGGGTTTAGTACTATGTCTAATGAGGCAGTTGCTGTTGGAAAGACACAAAATGGTGTGTTTGAAGCTTGTAAACAGTGTACTTTGGCATGACTCTTAATATACTTTTGATGTGTTCTATTATTTAATTAACATAATTTGAGTCGTCCCTGTGGGGCTGATCTTGGCTCCTGTCCTATGGGAAATGGGATGGTGTTATTTCAGTAATGCATAATAGCCATAATTTTACAGCAGCTACTCAACACTACCAATCACCATTTAGCTGTGTGAATACAGGCCTACTGTGATTGGCAGCACTGCATAACTGGAGATACAATCTCACATTTACCAAATCTAAAATTCTCAGCAGAATATAGGTTCATTCTATTTGTGGCCCAGTGATTTCTTGAATTGATAGTAGCTGCTGAAACTTTTATTTAAATGTTATTTGATCAAAATATTTAGAAAAACAAAGATACATGACTGGTTTGGTAGCTAGGATGAAATACCCTTGGTGACCTGGCCATGCGGTTCACAGAAGGTCCATTGAAAGCCTCTTGGCTTTCAGGAGCTAAGTGCCCGTCACAGGTTCTGGATTTCCAGACAAAACCCTACATGAGCCAATACTCATATTATGATGATTATTGCCTAAAAATGATTGGGTTTATGTAGATCTAAGCTTTGAGATGATGGATGATCTTCCATAAAGGTCAGTCAATAAGAAGCAGTCTATTATGACACCACCATAAGAACACTATTGAAGATGCTTATTGATTAGTTAGAGTTACCCCCAAGATATTTCATATTATTTGTGGCAATTGTTTCCTTAATTTCTTTCTCGGCCTATGTTTTGTTTGTATAAAGGAAGGCTACTGATTTATTTGAGTTAATTTTATATCTAGCCACTTTACTGAAGTTGTTTATCAGCTATAGATGTTCTCTGGTAGAATCTCGGGGTTGCTTGTATATACTATCATATCACAAGACACTTTGACTTCTTCGTTGCCAATTTGTATCCCATTGATCTCTTTTTGTTGTCTTACTGCTCTAGCTAGAACTTGGAGTACTATACTGAATAGATAGGGAGAGAGTGGACAGCCTTGTCTAGTCTCTGATTTTAGTGGGATTGCTTCAAGTATCTCTCCATTTAATTTGACGTTGATTATTGGTTTAGAGTAAATTGCTATTATTATGTTTAGATATGGGTCTTGAATTCCTGATCTGTCCAACACTTTTCACATGAAGGGCTGTTGTATTTTGTCAAATGCTTTTCCAGCATCTGAGGAAGGTGATGATGTGATTTTTTTCCTTTGAGTTTGTTTATATAGTGGATTATGTTAATGGCTTTTCATAAACTGAACAAATCTTACATCCCTGGAATGAAGTCTACTTGATTGTGGTGAATGATGGTTTTGATGTGTTCTTGAATTCAGTTTGTGAGAATTTTGAGTATTTTTTGCATTAATGTTCATAAGCAAAATTTATATGAAGTTCTCTTTTTTGGTTGAGTCCTTGTGTAGTTTAGGTATCAGAGTAATTGTGGCTTCATAGAATGAATTAGATAGTGTTCCTTCTGTTTCTATTTATAAGCTAGTTTGAAGAATGTTGATATTAGCTCTTCTTTGAAGGTTCTCTAGAATTCTGCACTAAAACTATCTGACCCTGGGCTTTTTGTTGTTGTTGTTGTTGTTGATGTTGTTGTTGTGACACTTAATGACTGCTTCTATTTCCTTAGGGGATAAGGGCTTGTTTAAGTAGTATACCTGGTCTTGATTTAACTTTGGTACGTGGTACATGTCTATGAAATCATCGATTTCATCTCGATTGTCCAGTTTTGTAGTAGGATCTGATAATTTTTTGAATTCCCTCTTCTTGGCAGCAATTTTTGTTTGGCTTTAGACTTCTCATAAATATTATTTTTTTCTGATAGAAGAAAGAGAAGAAAATTTCACAGAGATAGTGATCTTTGAATAAAACTATTTTAGTCCTATTTTTATAGGATCATTTCAGAGAAAGTAGATTTATAGATCTGAGAAAGTATGTTGTACACCCAAGGAAAAATTTGCAAAAAGAGTGGAAAGACATAAACTGGGGAAATCTCCTTCTACATGGTACAGTTTTATTCTTTGGGCACTGTTAAAACCTTTAGCACAAATTCATGGTGATATTTTCTAAAGGTACAATGAAAATTTTATCAACATTGTTTTTAGAAGCATATAGAGTGGTAAGAAAGAAAATTTTTACCTAAAAACAAATAAAATTAATTTAGAAAGTTTCATAAATGTGATCTTGTATTTGAGTAATTGTATTTATATTAATAAATTTTATATAAATATAATTATATAATATTTAAGGCATATATTTAAATACTCATCTTCAAACATATTGTTTTTTTGTACTGTGCTTTGAGGATATCATTGATATTCGCTATCAGCTAGAAAGAACATATATGATAAATCACTAACCAAAAGGTACCGAAATCTTGTCAAAAGTAATAAATATCAAGTAGTTTATATACATTTTTTTATGATACTTTAATCTGATACACTCTAGTGTCAAAAGGTGTTTAAAATATAGTAGATTTTTTTTTCTGGGCATTGGTGGTCTACACCTTTAATCCCAGCACTTGGGAGGCAGAGGCAGACAGATTTCTGAGTTGGAGCCAGCCTGGTCTACAGAGTAAGTTCTAATATAGCCAGAGCTACACAGAGAAACCCTGTCTCAAAAAAAATAGTAAATTTTAAATAAATTTCTTAGTAACATATCATTATTTCTGTTGTGTAAATGTGATTAAGAAGACACTAATTAGAGATTCATGTTTCAGTTTCCTTCATAATTAAGAATGACCTTTACAAAACATTCTGATTTTGTTGTTATTCTACTGGCTGTGGCTTTGAATTTCCTCATGTTCAACCCTGATACAGTCCTAAGGCTAGGTATTATGTGTAACCATATCTTAATCCAGAAGCCAAACTAGAACAAAAGGCTAAGTAGCTGTTTCAAGGGGTAGAAAGGATCCAGGTAAGAGGAATCAATAGTATTTAAATATTGGGGGGGGGAGGGGATACATCAGAGAGGCAGGTAGAGAAAGATAGGAGAAGCTTTTCTAGATATACAAGTTGCTATCTATGACAGTCTTTTCTTTTGACCTGGTGGTAGCTGGCAGTCTGCTAAGTTAATAAATTACATTTTCTAAAATCCATTAGTCACAAGATAGCATTTCTGATACAAAGGTACGCAAGTAATAGATGTTCTGGAGAGGCAGAATTAGTTCAAGATCTGGTGATTAGCTGTTGGACTATCAACATTCCAACCTTTCCACTGTACTGCAGCTCTAGTCAGTCAGTCTCTGCAGATGCAGCTTCATTCCATTCACATCCCTTACGTGTTGTTACTTGAAAAATCCAAAGAATCGTTTCCAACTTCCTCCACTCCCTGTTTAATACAATAATCAGAGCCTCTGAATGTCCTCAAGTACAAATGATAGAGAATGTTCTTGTACTTTCCCTGTATAAAATAAGTGTGAATCCAGAAACTGATAGAGTGAGATGAAGCAAAACAGAATTATTGAACTACCACAGAAAAAGCAGGTTGAGGGAACAAGGATTTCTGAACATCAAGCCTAGATTACTGGATCTCATCAACACTTTCAGAACAGAATGAACCAAGTAAAACAAGTACATCTTTTACTTTAATATAAGAAGGCATTGTTCACTGTGTAGTTGACATTCAACTATCTAATATATATTCTATATGTCAAAAGTATGGTTTAATTGTACTGTTTCTTCAGATGATTTTTTCCCTGAATGCTTCATTTGATGATAAATGTTGAACTTGTGTAAGTTTTCACTAGAACAAGCTGGAGCTTTGTCACCAAAAGCACTTGTAAATACATGTATATTCAACATAAACATATATGCCAATCTAGAGGTACTCGAAATTTATTTGAATCATGTTCTTGGGGGAAAAATCAGGAAGTACCTTAAACAGATCTGTGTCTGCTCCCTGACTAATATCAGAGCTATTTTTCTTTCCTGAGAATGAAACTTAAGCACCACAGATGGTCTTACTGACAACATATTATATTAATTAAAAACACAAGCACTAAAGTTAAATTGTTTGGGCTTAAGTCCCAGATTTCCACTTATCAGTGTTCTTGCTTGATCAAGTTTCTTTGCTCATTTGATTCAATAATACATTCTATGCTGAAAACAAGAATACTTACCTCACAGAGTAGTATTTATAAATTAAAATAGGTTTTGAAATATTCTTGCCTTGGCTTGCTAATCTTCTAGATCTATATGCTAATCATAATCTTATTTTATATCTAATATTTCAGTTTATAGTTTTAACAATACTTTTAGAATTTTGATGTCATAAATTTAGGGAATAATACAATTATCTAGCATTAGAAAACATTAAAAATAAAATTTTAACACAATTAAATGTCAGTATTCTAATCAGATACTTCTCTCTGTATTGTATTTTTTGTGTCAAATTAAAAAGAAACCTTAATTGTCTGGTTATAAAATGATAAGCAACTTTGTCTTTATAGAAAAAAACAAGGCTGTTAGGTTGAAAGATAATTTAAGGAGTTATTGTACTCTGTATTACCAAAGATAAAGAAAATTTTTGTTAAAATTAACTTAAATTGGGATGGTTTCTTCAATGTTCCCTACATAAGAAGAACAAGATGGTGTATGTGATTCATTATTCCTTCAACTTTTACAAAATTGTTGAGTAAAAGACCCATTAAGCAATGCACAGCACTTGAGATTTTATAGAGTATTAATTACAGGGAACTGAATTTTCCTTTTACCTTTTGAAGTGTGGCTTTCTGACACTGCCTCTTCCTTGGACATGGATAGCTAATTTAATTGTGGAGCTCTGGGGTTTATTCTCTGGGTACTGGGTACTGCGATTAGCTGTGCATCTTCAAGCAGCACAGCCATTGTATAGAAGCATTGTGAACAAATGATATACTGAGAATCCAGCCCAGTTGTGTGTTAACACAGAGCCTGAAGTCGATATACAAATGCAACCAATAGAAGGTCAAAATGAGACAGGCACAATTATTCTCATTGTTAAATTAAAAATGAGAAGTCTATTTCTTCTGTATAATAGAGTTAAAATAAAACTTAGGAAAATCAGAAAAAAAAAAGCAGCTATTTAACCTCCACTATATCTTAGCTGTAAAACAATTCAGTGGGTCATTACGAAGAAAATGCAAAGTTGTTTTAGACTGTGTATTGTCCCTCTAGGGCAACTGCATACCTTTATTCCAGACCATTTCCTCTTACATTTATGCTAATGAGAGAAAATAGAATGCAGGTGACAGGACATTTCTCTCACAGTATCTTGTCTCTGTTCTGTTTACTCCTTTAGTATTATTTTAATGACCTTGAGAGAACATTTTTTTTCTAGTTTTCTTTCTCTAATCTGAATATCTACAAAATAAGCATAAGTATATTAATTATATATATTGAATAGTTAATAGATTTACTTCTTTTATATAAGGCATGCTGTATAAATATGTAAATATTAATGTGTCTTGCATACATGTGTGTACAGCTGCATGTGTATGCATGTGGCTGCCAGGCATATCTTCCTTAGTCATTCCTCATCACAGTGTTTGATAATGCTCTTGTTTAGCCTAGTGCTCACCCATCCAGGTAAGTTCCCTGGAACGATGGCTCTAGACATTATCTTGTTTTCATATCCCTAGTGCTGAGATTGCAGATTCACAATACCCAGATTTTAGGTGGGTACTGGGTATCTAAACTCAAGTCTCCATGCTTGGGAGGCAGCCACTTTACCAACTGAACCATCCTCTGAGAGAAGGAATTCATTGAGGAATTCAGTTTTTCAGCTGTAGTCATATTCCCACAATGGTCCATAGTTTTAGACATATTCACCTCATGACTCACCATTTATCTTATTCTTTCTTTTGCAAACCCTCATCATCCAGTTACACGCCCCAAAATACTTGTGCCATTGATGTAATACACATGCACTATACATACTCAGAATATTGTATGATTATACTGTCCTCATCTTGTCTACCTCCAATACTAAATGCTAACTCTAGTATTATTTCATCAAAGTACATCTAGCGCCTCAGTTCTATGATAACCATCCATGTATGTTATTATGTACTTGGGCAGGTTGCTCCAGGCTTAGACACAAGAATGGAATGCTTTGATCAAAAGCTGTTTTGAATCTCCTGATTTGTGGATAGGCAAAAACAACTTGGATTCTCTAAATTTTCTGTTATAAAAATGTTTATATCAGCAAATATAGAGCATTAATATTTGTTCCTATATATTGAATAATGATTATGTACCTATAAATTCTATATATGTGTCCCAGTTTTCAAGACAATTATACTACTTAAAAGCATTAAAAATGTCATCAGAAAAACTTTATATTTTCAATATTTGGTGATATTCAGCTAATAGATCAATTAATATTTTCACATAAGCTCTATCAAAACAACTGAAAGATGTACAAAGCCTCCCTCATATGTAACAAACTTGTTCTGTGTACCCGGTTTAAATTTCTATACTAATTTACAACACTATGCTGTATCTAATGAGATTAGCAGTTATTGAAAATACCACCAGGACAGAGCTATCTAACAATGCACCTGGCAATTTGTTAACTTCATAAAAAGCATGCTGCAATTAAAAATAATTCTTACACTTTCTTACATTTCAGCTGCACCATTTTAGAAGTGAGTTGTGTACTGGGGTTTATAGACAAAGAAAATTAGTGCTAGAAAGAACTCATACATCATGTTCACTTTCACCATTCTTCTCTGCTTCATCTTTTTTCTCTTGGTCCTTCTTCCTAATCCTTCTTCCTTTTGACCTTTTCGGCCTTGGTCACTCCCCTTTTGCTGCACCAGTTTTTTCCTTTAGCTCTGTGGGCAGTAACATCCTTCTCTCCCCTTTGAGCTCAGCAGCCTTTCTTTCCTATGGTTGCTTATCTCCTGCAGCAAATTTTCCATACCTTCTCTAATTTCTTTACAGCAGCATTAGTATGTGAGCTGTTAAGTTCTCTTTTAGTGTGAGGGTGATGCTCAGAACAGAACAAGAAGAATATGGCAGGAGACTGCTGGGTGCAATGGGATCAGTGGACATCTTTTCCACTTTGGGAGGGGTCTAGGATTTTTTTTGTTCATAACTCTCTTTCTTCACCATGTATTCATGCTTTTCCTTTGTCTTTTGCAGACATAATTTCCTACCTTAGTTCTTGGAACAGTGAGCTCTGCTAAGACTTCCTGGTGCCTTTTGTGCTCCACCAGAAAAGTTTGTACTAAAATGCATATAATGGCATTCTTCTCCCAGGCTTTTTAGGATCTCCTTGTCCATGTTGAATTGGTTTCCTCAGCAAGGCAGAGTCCAGTGCTTCTCTTGCTCTTAGTCATCTCAGTACTGTCTCAATAGATTAGTGTATAATTTTTTTCATTATAAAGTAACTAATTTTATATTTAGAATGTTTTAGGTCTGGAAAGAAGTTGAAAACAAGCATAAAGACTTTCTCTGTGTGCCTATCTCTCAAGGAAGTGTTATTGGCCTGTAGTTTCTGTTACCACTGGAGTATATGGTTAGCATCTCTGAATACATAAGGATATATCAGAACATAAAGAATATGTCTCTCCTTTGCCTCTCAAATTCATGACTTGCTCTTCATTATTGTCATACACTCATGTGCTCTCTCTTTCTCTTACACACGCATGCACACACACATACATACACACACACACACACACACACACACACGGAGACAGAGATATAGAGAGACAAAGAACTTCATAAGTTTATTTAATGTTGCTTTCATAATGCATACTTAGGACCAACTTGAGAAATCTTTCAGAAAACTCTTTGGAGCAATCTCATCAACAATAAATTTAGGTCCCCCTCCATCCTTTAACCACTTGTTGTTAATTGTTTCCTTGATCTGATCCATTTTGATTAACATAAAATTAACTCAAATTAGTTTTAATTAATATTTCTATAAATGCTACCTGTACTAAATAATAAGTTTATGATATTTATGTCACTTTATTCATTATTTTATGAAGAGATTTTGAGAACCATTTGCTCTTATCTGAAGCCCATTTTCAATGGACTGTGGGTTTTTTTTATTTTTTTTATTTTCTCTTTGTTTTCTGAGTTCTTTGTATGTTCTAGATATTAATTCTTTTTCTTTTTTTAATTGACTATTTTATTTATTTACATTTCAAATGCCATTCCCTTTTTCCATTTCCCCCTCCCTAGAAACCACCTATCCCATCCCCCTCCTTCTTTTTGCTTTTATATCATTTTAATTACATGCAAGTATTAAGGTCAGTTCTAGTTTGAGAAACTAGCAATACAATAGATACAAATATATATATATATATATATATATATATATATATATATATATATATGTACATATATATCCCCTTCCTTCCTTCTTTAATCTCTTTGCACTCCAGACTTTATCCCCTTCAACTCTTCCACATCTCACACCTCCTTCCCCTGTCTCCAAGATGTCTTTAACCCACCCACACCTTCCAAGACCTTCCTACTCCCTGGGGCCCCAAGTCTCTTGAGGGTTAGGTTCATATTCTCTGACTAAGTCCAGACCCAGGAGTCCTCTGCTCTATATGTGTTGGGGTCTCATATCAGCTGGTGTATGCTGCCTGATTGGTGGCTCTGTGTCTGAGAGATTCCAGGGTCCATGCTAGTGGAGACTGCTAGTCTTCCTATAGGGTTGCCCTCCTCTTCAGTAACAAATGTTTTTCAAAGTGAGTCACCTCTCAAGACCCAGATCTTTTATACCTTGGAATAAACATGAAGATGCAGTACATTACATGCACATTCTATCTTGGGATAGCTACTAGTCTTTAAAGATACGCTTTGGACAGAACTATCTGTTAAATATTTGGTAATCTAGATACTTATCTGCATTTGTTAAATAGCTTTGAAGGAAGAAATATTGAAGTTCCCTCTGTTCACATTCTTTAGGATTAGAGGTTGCTCTGTAAAGTAAAATAAAGCAGTTACCAAATGATCAAATTCACCTCATCGTCTCTGGATGCCAGCTAACTTCCATAAAGTTTACAACTCAAAAGATGGCTCTTGTATTCATATCACAGCTCCTGAGTTGCCTGACAAATTTTCAGAGTAGTTTATTTTTCTTTCAAAGAGAGTGAAATATGTGATTAAGTTTCCTCAAGTAAAGTGTCTTCATTTGTTTGGGAGACTTTGCCTCTTAACTTTACTACTTATTGTCATGAATATTTAAAATATTTACATATTAACACAAACTATGAACAGTTAAATATTAATGTAATTACATAAAACCATTTAAGTGTATATTAACATTTTGGTTAATAGTAGCTTAGCTGATATTTGAATGTTTGCTTTGAGCCAGCTGCTGTAATCCATTTTACCTTCCCATATACTGGCTAGAAGCAGTTACTAATACTTTCTTTTGGAAATGGCAAATCTTAAAGCCAAAAACCTTCCTCCACCAATAATTTTCTCAGTTGCCCAATCAATCAGTCCTCATTCACCGATTTTTTTCTTCAAAAACATAATATGTATAAATTCCTCTCATTATTGTTACTACTATTAATTCTTGCTTCATTTTGTTCGTAGTGAAATGAGAATACAAAACATTTTTCTTCTCTGAATTCAAGTGTTCCTGACAGAAAGATAATTGGAGGAGTTTAGTAAACATTTGAAAAGTACATAATCTTTTTCTTATATAATTTTGAACTGTGTTCGAACTGCAGTCATCGACAATGTTTTAGAACCATAAAGAGACATCACTACAGCCTGTACCTCCCAGTTACTACATGTCATTGAATAATTTGCAACATTTTGAATTTCACTGAATCCTGTCAAAATAAATGTTATATTTTAATCACTGTTCTTGAGAAACTTGAATAAGAATATTTTGCCATTTCAATTATATACACTACAGTATGTTATATGAAAATAATCAGAAACAATAAATTATTTTTATAATTGAAATTATATGTAAATGAAGGTGATATTGTTTCTAGTTTATTTGAGGTTTGGTAAAGCACAGGTCTGTATACTTACACCTTCCCTGTCCTTTTTAAAATTATTTAAAAAGATTTCACAAATATTCCTGTGTATGAAGTATCTTTGTTTTAATCTTAGAATCTGATAAGATTAGTGAGAACCATTTGATACATATATTTTCATGTTTTTATATATTACATTTTTACTATACATTTATTTGTTGAGGAACAACTATGTTGATTGCAACGTTTGCCTATCTGTCATAAATTATTTTGCTCTTAATGGTGGATAAACGGGTAATATACATTCAATATTGAAAGAGATCACTTAGCATGAAGGATCACAGCTTCCGTTTTCAACAGGTATTCTAACTACATATAAATTCATTACATAGGCACTGAGGCTGGTTATGTTTGTAACATTTTATGTGCACAATTTTTAATAATAAAATTTATAAAATATTTCTACAAATTATAATGGTTTTTAAGCCAATTGAGGTGGTGAAAGCAGCTCTTAAATGGTTCTGATTGGACAAAGTTTTGAATTGTTGAACAGTCTTTCCAAGTATATGAGTTAGTGTCACAAACTGACAGTGCTAAACACTACAAAAAATGCAAGTTTAAATTACAAAGAGGCCCTTCAGAAATGGCTATTATTGAACAAGTGACAATACTGAATTTCATCAAAGTTAGAGAAAGTAAATCACTGTCAAATTGCTGGTGGCAAGGTCATATATTTTAACAGATTTGGAAAATATGTGAGAGTTTATTATAATGCTGCATACCAACTTCCCACAAGACTCATTATTTTCACCCTTATCTGCCTTGAAAATTGAAAACATATGTTTGCGTAGGTATTTTGTAAAACATTCACAGCAAAGGCTACCATGATAATGAAGATTTGGATATAATCCACATCTCTGAACCTACAAATGTAAAGGAAAATATAATAGATCTGTGCATCTTAATTCTGTTTAATAATCAAAAAGGACAAAGAATTGTACCTCAGAAACATTGCAGAAACAACAATACGAAATAGCAACAACAAAACTGATGCATTGACGCAGAGACTAAGCAGATCAGTAGTCATCTGGAAGACAAGTGGTTGTGTGCATGGTCAACAAACATTCAAAAGAGAGCATTTTGAAGCAAACTCACTTATAGAATGTGTTATAATGGAAACTGAACTTGGATCTAGTTAAAGAATAAGTGCTGTAGGCACTAAGCCTTCTCTCCATATACATATAATGCTTACAACCATCTATAACTCCAGATCTAGGGAATCCAACACCATTTTCAGATATCCTCAGTCACCAGGAATACATGGGGTTCATATACATGTATGTAAGCAAAGAATTCATGCAAAAAAAACAATGAAGTCTTTAAAAGGAATCTGTTGTGATGGGCAGTAAATATTTGAAGAGATAAAAATCATTGAATCATATTGTTTCAATGCACAAATTTATGAGATTTCATGAGCACATGAATCAAGCCACTATGAATAGGTTTTTTGTAAGTTACAAATGGTTAGATATTATTTTAATCTAATGAAAAATCATACCCACTCATTATCAATTTATTTTCTTTTTTTATTGGATATTTTAATTACATTTCAGATGTCATCCCCTTTCCCCATTTCCCCTCCCTAGAAAACCCAAATCCCAAGCCCCATTTTCCTTTTTGCTTTTATACATTTTTTTAAAATGTTAATCAAAGTCTTTATAAGGTTGGTAATGCTCAATCAGAAGTGTAACCCTATACCCAACCTAGATATATCAACTATCTTTGACTGGTGGAGACATGTGAATATCTGCCTCCATGTCCCCCCTCCTCTTTCTCTCTCTTTCTCTCTCTCATCACCTAACTTCTCCTCTCCTTCTTCTCCTCCTCTACTTACCCCTTCTCTTTCTCTCCATACTCCTCCCATCCTAGCTCCTCCTACATATCACCCTTCCTCTTAAAATCAAACTTTTCTTTCAAAATACAATTAGAGCATAATTATGCCAATTTGTACCAGTGAGGTACAAGATAGTCCTAATACCCATCATTTTGTTGACTAACCAGAACCTCTGTCATCTCTCCTAACTAAAACATTAGTTCTGATCCTGGATTTTTTTTTTCTTGGCTTTAGAATGAATGTCGGCTGAAAACCATCCACTCAAATCTTTTCTCTCAAAGTAAATAGCAAGGATTGGCTATGAGACTATAAGTTTCCAACCCCATCAGAAATTCAGAATGACTGAGTTAACTGAAGTTATGAGAAGCACAAAGCATAGCTTCTAAAACTTAGCCAATTTATAGAGACTGCTGAACACCAGGACAGTCCCTTTACTACAAAATGTTGGAGCATCTGATCTTCCGTTTCTGGCCCAGGATTATATGACAGACCTCAGTGATGCAGAATTATTAAGGGTTGATATAATCAGTTGACTATTCTGCAAGTGCGTCCTTTTCTGGACAGTAATTTGTCTGTAGATGGGAAGAGGCAATTCTTTCCCAGTGTCTGTCTCACCACAACAGGAGTTACTCCAAAGATGCTCAATTTCTTCTTAGAATTCAAGACAGGAAGCTTTCAGGAGCAGACAGGTCTCTAAACAAAACGAACATTAATACAGAAATGTTTGTAAAGTCAATTCTGTGGACTTCTGACGTTTTGAAAACCAACTATCTATGTAAGGCAATCTGGACTGTTGTCTGTTAACTCCTCTCAGCGATTTCTAAATAAAATATAGAAAACACCCTAACAATAAACTCAGAGCTGTGAATTGGGTATAGTCCCTTAACTCACAGGCTAACCATCTCAAATCTGTCGAAAAAGTTAAAGAAGGACTGGGTCTAAGCCTTTTATTCCTAAACAGGCACAATGCCTATGAGAGTATCAATGTTCATCTCACTTTTATATCAATAAGAAGCTTGTACCAATGAAAACCTTAAATTTGAAATCGAAGTAAATGTTGTACCATTTAAGAAATTATAACTTCATCTTGAGAATAATTATACAGATTTCTACCAATAGGTTATGACTATGAAATAAATTGTAGCTACTCCTCCCTGTTCCAACAAAGCCACTGCTTTGCCCTAGAAAGACAGCCCAATATTAATCACCTTAGTCCCCAAGCCCAGGGAATAGGGGCGCTGACTCATCATTAACTTCTTCAAGCTGATTATGCGCATTGAGATATTAGAATAAGGGTGGGGGAAGTAATAAGGGTGGAAGAGTAAATTGATAAGCCTCTGATGCTGTGTCTTCACTGCATCCAGATGGAATTCCAGGACATCAGAGGTTTGAGCAGATCTGCTCAGCTTGCTTGATGAGTAGATACACCAAGGCTGTGTATTTTTCAATATACATTTCTCACAGCAAATTTTAGTATCAAGCTAATTTTTTTATTTTTATTTTCTTCATTCTTTGTTTTCTTTTTTATTTAATTTTTTTTAATTTTTAATTGGGTATTATATTTGCATTTCAGATTTTATCCCCTTACCCTACTTCCTCCCACCACCCAGAAACCTCTTATCCCATTCTCCCTCCTCATGATTCTCTGAGGCTGTGCCCTCATCAACCCCCCACCCCTACTTCCCCCTCCCCACCTTCAAATTCTCACCCACACTCTGTTTTCTTTTTTCATGGGACCAAGAATCTCCTCTCCCATCTATACCCTACAAGGTCATCCTCCCCTTCATATACAGCTGGAGTCATGGGTCCCTCCCTATGTGCTCCCAGGCTGGTGGTTTAGACCCTGGGGAGCTTTGGTTAGTTGGTATTGTTGCTTTCCTCATGTGGTCACAAACCCTTTTTGCTCCTTCAGTCTTCTCTCTAACTTCTCCATTGGGGAACCTTTGATCATATCAATGGTTAACTCTAAGCATCGTCCTCTGAATGTGTAAGTCTCAGGCAGACCTTTCAGGAGACAGCTATATCATGTTCTTGACAGCATGCACTTCCAGCCATCCAGATCAGTGTCTAGCTTAGGTGACTGTACTTAGGTGACACCAGGTGGAATGGTCTCCAGATGGCCCCTCTTTCAGTTTCTGTCCCATGTTTGTTTCCATATTTGCTCCCTTGAATAATTTTGTTACTAGTTTAAGAAGAACTGAGGTATCCCCACTTGGTCTTCCTTCCTCATGAGCTTCACTTGGTCTGTGAGTTGAGTCTTCGCTATTCTAAGCTTTTGGGCTAGCATCCGCTTATCAGTGACTAAATACCATATGTGTTCTTTTGTGATTGGGATAACACACTCAGGATGATAATTTCTAGTTCCATCCATTTACTTAAAATTTTTTCGAATTCATTACTTTTAATAGCTGAGTAATACTCCATTGTGTAAATATACCACATTTTTTTGTATCCATTCCTCTGTTGAGGGACATCTGGGTTCTTTCCAGCTTCTGGCTATTATAAATAAGGTTTCTATGAGCAGAGTGGAGCATATCTCCTTGTTATATGTTGGAGCATCTTCTGGGTATATGCCCAGGAGTGGTATAGCTGGATCCTCAGGTAATGCTATGTCCAGTTTTCTGAGGAACCACCAGACTGATTTCAAGAGTGGTTGTACCAGCTTGCAATCCCACCAACAATGGAGGAGTGTTCCTCTTTCTTTGCATCCTAGCCAGCATCTACTATCACTTGAGTTTTTGATCTTAGCCATTCTGACTGATGTGAGGTGGTATCTCAGGGTTGTTTTGATTTGCATTTCCCTGATGACTAAGGATGTTGAGCATTTCTTAAGGTGCTTCTCGGCCATTCGAGTTTCCTCTGTTGAGAATTCTTTGTTTAGCTCTATACCCCATTTTTAATAGGGTTATTTGGTTGTCTGGAGTATAATTTCATGAGTTCTTTGTATATCTTGGATATTAGCCCTCTATTAGACGTAGGATTGGTTAAGATCTTTTCCCAATCTGTCGGATGCCATTTTGTCTTACTGAGAGTGTCCTTTGCCTTGCAGAAGCTTTGCAATTTGTTGAGGTCCCATTTATCAATTCTTGATCTTAGAGCATAAGCCATTAGTGTTCTGTTCAGGAACTTTTCCCCTGTATCTAAGTATTTGAGGGTCTTTCCCACCTTCCTTTCTATTAGTTTCAGTGTATCTGGTTTAAGTGAAGGTCTTTTATCCACTTGGATTTGAGTTTTGTACAAGGAGATAAGAATGGATTGATTTGCATCCTTCTACATGTTGACCTCCAGTTGAACCAGCACCATTTGCTGAAAATGCTGTCCTTTTTCCACTGGATAGTTTTGGCTCCTTTGTCAAAGATCAAACGGTTATAGGTGTGTAGGCTCATTTTTGAACCATCAGTTCTATTCCATTGATCTTCCTGCCTGCCTCTGTACCAATACCATACAGTTTTTATTACTATTGCCCTGTAGTACAGTTTGAGGTCAGGGACTGTGATTCCCCCAGAAGTTCTTTTATTGTTGAGAATAGTTCTCGCTATCCTGGGTTTTTTGTTATTCCAAATAAATTTGCAAATTGATCTTTCTATCTCTGTGAAGAATTGATTTGAAACTTTGATGGGAATTGCGTTGAATCTATAGATTGCTTTTGGCAAGATGGCCATTTTTACTAAACTAATCCTTCCAATCCTGGAGCATGGGAGATCTTTCCATCTTCTGAGATCTTCTTTGATTTCTTTCTTCAGAGACTTGAAGTTCTTGTCATATAGATTTTTCACTTGCTTGGTTAGGTTCACTTCAAGATATTTTATATTGTTTGTAACTATTGTGAAGTGTGTCATTTCCCTAATTTCTTTCTCAGCTTGTTTATCTTTTGAGTATAGGAAGGCTACTGATTTGTTTGTGTTGATTTTATATCCAGCCACTTTACTGAAGTTGTTTATCAGGTTTAGGAGTTCTCTTGTGGAAATCTTAGGGTCACTTAAGTATACTATCTTATTATCTGCAAATAGTGAAATTTTGACTTCTTCCTTTTTATTTGTATCCCTTTGACTTCCTTTTGTTGTCTATTCACTCTAGCTAGGACTTCCAGTATTATATTGAATAGGTAGGGTGAGAGTGGGCAGCCTTGTCTAGTCCCTGATCTTAGTGGGTTTGCTTCCAGTTTCTTTCCATTTAGTTTGATGTTGGCTACTGGCTTGCTGTATATTGCTTTTACTATGGTCTACGTATGGACCTTTAATTCCTGATCTTTCTAAGACTTTTAACATGAAGGGATTTTGAATTTTGTCAAATGCTTTCTCAGCATCTAGTGAGATGATCATGTGGTTTTTTTCTTTGAGTTTATTTATGTAGTGGATTTACAGTGATGGATTTCCGAATATTGAACCATCCCTGCATTCTTGGGATAAAGCCTACTTGATCATGATGGATGATTATTTTGATGTGTTCTTGTATTCGGTTTGCGAGAATTTTATTGAGTATTTTTGCATCAATATTCATAAAAGAAATTGGTCTGTAGTTCTCTTTCTTTGTTGGGTCTTCTATGGTTTGGGTATGAGTGTAATGGTAGCTACAAAGAACGAATTGGATATTGTTTCTTCTTTTTCTATTTTGTGGAACAGTTAGAAGAGAATTGGTATTAGATTTTCCTGGAAGGTCTGAGAGAATTCTGCACTAAAGCCATCTGGCCCCGGACTTTATTTGGTGGGGAGAGTTTTAATGACAGCTTCTATTTCTTTAGGGGTTATGGGACTGTTTAGATTGTTTTTTTGCTCCTTGTTTAACTTTGGTACTTGGTATCTATCTAGAAAATTGTCCATTTTATCCAGATTTCCCAATTTTGTTGAGTATAGGCTTTTGTAGTAGGATTTGATGATTTTTTTAAATTTCCTCAATTTCTGTTGTTATGTCTCTCTTTTCAGTTCTGATTTTACTAATTTGAGTACTGTCCCTGCGCCCTTTGGTTAGTCTGGCTAAAGGTTTGTCTATCTTTGTGATTTTCTCAATGAATCAGCTCCAGGTTTTGTTGGTATTTTGTATAGTTCTTTCTGTTTCAACTTGGTTGATTTCAGCACTGAGTTTGATTATTTCATGTCGTCTACTCCTCTTGGCTATATTAGCATGTTTTTGTTCTAACTCTTTTTTTTTTAATTTGTTTTTTTCGAGACAGAGTTTCTCTGTGTAGCTCTGGCTGTCCTGGAACTCACTCTGTAGACCAGGCTGGCCTCGAACTCAGAAATCTGCCTGCCTCTGCCTCCCAAGTGCTGAGATTAAAGGTGTGTGCCACCACTGCCTGGCTTGTTCTAACTCTTTCAGGTGTGCTGTCAAGCTATTAGTGTATGTTCGTTCCAGTTTCTTTTTGTGAAGCTATGAGCTTAGAGCTATGAGTTTGCCTCTTATTACTGCTTTCATAGAGTCCCACATGTTTTGATATGATGTATCCTTATTTTCATTAAATTCTAAAAAGTCTTTAATTTATTTCTTTATTATTCCTTGACCAAGTTATCATTGAGTAGAGCACTGTTTAGTTTCCACGTGTATGTGGTCATTTCATTCTTTTTGACGATATCAAAGATGAGTCTTAGTCCATGGTGATCTGATAGGGTACAACGGATAATTTCAATCTTTTTGTGTCTATTGAGGCCTGTTTTGTGACCAATTATATGGTCTATTTTGGACAAGGTATCATGAGGTGCTGAGAAAAGGGTATGTTCTTTTGTTTTAGGATGAAATGTTCTATAGATGTCAGTTAAGTCCAATTAGTTCATAACTTCTGTTAGGTTCATTGTGTCTCTGTTTAGTTTCTGTTTCCATGATCTGTCCATAGCTGAGAGTGGAGTGTTGAAATCTCCCACAATTATTGTGTGGCACAATGTATGCTTTAAGGTTTAGTAAAGTTTCTTTTGTGTAAGTGGGTGTGCTTGCATTTTTGACATAGATGTTCAGAATTGCGAGTTCCTCTTGGTACATCTTTCCTTTGATGAATATGAAGTGTCCTTCTTTATCTTTTTTGATTACTTTTGGATAAAAATTGATTTTATTTGATATTAGAGTGGCTACTCCAGCTTGTTTCTTGGGACCAGTTGCTTGGAATATTGTTTTCCATCCTTTTACTCTGAGGTAGTGTCTGTCTTTGTCACAGAAGTCTGTTTCCTGTATGCAGCAAAATTCTGGGTTGTGTTTATGTATCCAGTCTGATAGTCTATGTATTTGTTGGAGAATTGAGTCCATTGATATTAAGAGATATTAAGTAATAATGAATGTTGTTTTCTGTTATTTTTGTTATTGGCAGTAGAGTTATGTTTGTGTAGCTATCTTCTTTTAGGGTTGTTGGAAGATTACTTTCTTGCTTTTTTTAGGTTGTAGTGTCCCTCCTTGTGTTGGAGTTTTCCACCAATTATCCTTTGAAGTGATGGATTTGTGGTAAGATATTGTGTAAATTAGATTTTGTCATGGAATATTTTGATTTCTTCATCAATATTGATTGAGAGTTTTGCTGGGTATAGTAGTCTGGGCTGGCATTTGTGTTCTCTTAGGGTCTGTATGATATCCATCCAGGATCTTCTGGCTCTTATAGTCTCTGGTGAGAAGTCTGGTGTAATTCTAATAGGTCGTCCTCTATATGTTAGTTTACCTTTTTCTCTTACTGCTTTTAGTATTTTTTCTTTGTTTTGTACATTTGATGTTTTGATTATTATGTGAAGGGAGGTATTTCTTTTCTTGTCTAAAGTATTTGGAGTTCTGTAGGCTTCTTGTATATTTATGGACATCTTTTTCTGTAAGTTAGGAAAGTTTTCCTGTATAATTTTGTTGAAGATATTTACTGGTCCTTTAAGTTGGGAATCTTCCCCCTCATCTGTTCCTATTATCCTTAGGTTTGACCTTTTCATTCTGTCCTGGATTTCCTGTATGTTTTGGGTCAGTAGCTTTTTGCATTTTGCATTTTCTTTGACAGTTGTGTCAATGTTTTCCATGGTATCTTCTGCACATGAGATTCTCTCTTCTATCTCTTGCATTCTGTTGGTGATGCTTGCATCTATGACTCCTGATTATTTTCCTAGGATTTTTATCTTCAGAGTAGTCACCTTTTGTGATTTCTTTATTGTTTCTACTTCCGTTTTTAAATCTTGAATGGTTTTGTTTAATTCCTTCACCTGTTTGATTGTGTTTCCTTGCAATTCATTAAAGGATTTTTGTGTTTCCTCTTTAAGGGCTTCTGTCTGCCTACCTGTGTTCTCCTTAAATTCTTTGAGAGTGTTATTTATATCCTTCTTAATGTCCTCTATCATCATCATGAGAAGTGATTTTAATTCTGAATCCTGCTTTTCCAGTGTGATGTGGTGTTCAGGGCTTGCTATGATGGGAGAACTGGGTTCTGGTGTTGCCATGTAACTTTGGATTCTGTTGTTTACGTTCTTGTGCTTGCCTTTTGCCATCTGGTTAACTCTAGTGCTACCTGTGCTCATTGTCTCTGAAGCCTCTCTTTCCAGTTATCTTGCTTGTTTCTGACCTCCTCGGGGTCCAGATGTCTCTGTGATCTTCTCCAGCTGCTCTGAGTACAGTGGTACCTCTAGGATGACTCAGAATATGGTGTTTTTTAGGTAGCAGTCCAGCTAGGTGTCCACTATTCTGGGTGTAGTGTCTCCTCTAGAATGTCTCAGGATAATGTGTCCACTGCTCTGAGTGCAGTGAATCCTCTATTATGTCTCGGGATATGTTGTCTGTCACTTTGAGTTCCTTTGTTCCTCTGCCACTCTGAGTTCAGTGGTACCTCTGCCACTCTGGGTTCAGTGGACCCTCTAGGATGTCTAGGGAGGAATCTGGTGTCCACAGGAGTATAACAGGCAGGGGTCTGTGCCAGGCCTACTGCTCTGGGTTCAGTGGACACTCTAGGGTGGCTCGGGAGGAATCCAGTTTCCCCAGGAGCAGACCAGGCATGGGTCTGTGTCAGGTCTCAGATCCGGGAGAGCATCAATTTATTTTCTAAACATTTGAAACTAATATCAATTATCAGAAGCATTGCTGAATAATTTGCAAGTTTCATGCTACTAAGTTTTCTCACCAAAATATTTTTTTAAAAAATACTGTGAAATAGCTACCATTAATATTCTTTCAACGATAATGTGCTAAAACCAAAAATGTGAATTGACTTAGTAGTCATGCATCCATCATGAAATTATGCCTAGATATCAGTGAAGCTAATAGGGCTTCATAGAATAGAATTGTTAACTAATTGTCATGATTGGAACCCTCTGGAATAGTGGACTTTATAGGGGACTGGCATGTTGAAATGCTCTGATTATTTTTTTTCCCTTTGGGAATTTTGTTTTTAGTGTTGCAATAATAAGTTAACATATTGAATCAGCACATCATATTGAAAATTACAAGACTAACATTTGGGGTAAACTCTTATCAATTAGATGGGCAAAGTTTCGCCAATGAGCACACACTGAAGCTACAAACTGTGAACATGGATATAAAATTTTATCTTTCATTTTTGTTATTGGGTATTTTGTTTGTTTTGTTTGTTTTATTAATCATTCTATTTGTTTACATCTCAAATGATATCCTACTTCCTGCTTATCCCTCCACAACCCCCCCAACTCCCACTTCTAATTTCTCCTTCCTCCACTTTGCCTCTATGAGGGTCCCCCCACACACATCCACCCACTCCAATCCCCACTGCATCCCCCTATGCTGAGGCATCAAACCTCCAAAGGACTAAGAGCCCCCCTTCCCACTGATATTAGACAAGGCTATCCTCTGCTACATATGTATCTGGATCCCTGGAGCCCTCTCTCTACTCTTCTTGGTTGGTGTTCTAGTCCTGGGTGCACTGAGTGGTGCAGGCAGCCAACATTGTTCTTCCGATGGGGTTATAATCCCCCTCTGCTCCTCCAGTCCTTCTCCCAACTCCCCATCTGGGTTCCCTAGCTCAGTCTGATGATTCGAACCAAACATCTGCATCTGCATTGGTCAGGTAGTGGCAATACCTCCCAGGGAACAGCCATACCAGGTTCCTTTCAGCAAATACCTCTTGGAAACAGTAACAGTGTCAGAGTTTGGTGTCTGGAAACAGGATGAATCCCCAGGTGTCGTAATCCCCAGATGGGCCTTCCTTCATTTTTTGCTCCACTTTTTGCCCCTGTCTTTTCTTTGGATAGGAACATTTCTGGGTTAAAAAAAAGTTTGAGATGGGTGGCTGGCACTATCACTCTACTGGGGGCCATGCCTATGTACTGGAGAAGGTCTCTATAGGTCCTATCTCCCATTCACTGCTCATTTTGGCTAAATTCATTCACATTGGTCCCTGGGTGCTTCCAGCTTCCCTAGAATCTGGGACCCTTTGGTGGCTACTCCCTGTTCTTCCTCCCCCACTGCCACATATTTTTATTTGATTTTCTGATCTTCTGTATCTACCTGTGACCCTATATTTAATTTTGACTCAGTATTAAACCAAGAAAATCTAGTACTAAGTGTCAAAATGAGCTTTAGTCTTATCTTTAACTCATGAGAATCCAAGCTTTAACACAAATAAAATACAAACCTATTTTATTTGTAAGTCACGATATCAAAACAAGGGCTAAATTTGACAAAGAGCAAATTAACAGTGTGGTGTTTGGTACAAAAATGACTACACAATCATTTAGACTTAACTGTAAAAATGAATGATGAAATGTGTTCTTGATAATTCCAAGTTTAGCATTGCATAATTTTTTTTTATGTCTAATGTGGTAGCATGTAATGCATAGTCAGTAATATTTTCATGTTTTGTGACAAAAAAACAACAAACATAATTCAATGTTTATCTTTGAGATATAATCAGAATTAGTGTAGAAAGATCATGAATAATGATAAATGATCGTTCAGTGTGGGGAGCCTACAGAATGCAGCTATTATCCTTGCAGCCATCTTGAGCCATATACCTTGGCAAGAGACTTGAATAGCCTACAACAGCTGAGCACACTCTGATAACATCTTGCTTTAGATAGCCAGGATCTTCCCTTGGGTGTGTGAGACTTAAAGGTGTAATTTAGAGGAGAGACTTAGGGCTTGACTTAGAGATCAGATTTAGAGATAAGACCTAAGGGCGTGACTTAAGGGTGTGACTTAGAAGTAAGACATAAAAAAAGCAAGAGGCAGACAGAAGAATTCAGTACAACTTGGAGTTGGTATTAGGCACTTGGCACTTGGAGGAAGAACAGAGAATTATAGAGTTAGTTATTAAGCAGTAGGAATTAGGCACTTGGAAGAAGTAACTTGGAACTTGGAGGCTCTAGGGAATAAGAACTAGGGACTAGAAACTCAAGACTAAGGATTTGGAGAGAAGAGGAGAGACTGAAGTATAAACAGGATGAATCACACTCTGTCTGGTTTCAGTTCTTCGAGTCTGTCCTCACTCTCTTCTCTTGCTGAACACCGACCCGCGGACTGGAGCAGCATGGGGCAGTGTGGGCTCTAACAATTTAGTTCCCAAGGCTTTTGGCAGGGTGGGTCAAACATTGACAGAGCAGTCCGACATTTTGGCCCCCAAACGTGGGCTATTGTGGTTCTCAACATTTTTGGGCTCCCAAGTGTGGGTCAACTCGGGCCACAACAATTCGGAAGAGGACTAAGCTCAATATTTAGAGTATTGAAGAAAGAAACGATAAACATCCTGCATCAACAATATGCTTTCCTTGAAAGACAAATATTATGCAAGTGAAAGTTTTAGAAAAATATTGACAGTTGTCCAAAGTCTCCAGTCTTCCCGGAATATGAAAGTTATTTTAATTCATTTTATGAATTAAATTAAAAATACACTGAATGTTGGATTATAAATTTATAATATTATTCTGAATGTGTTTCAGGAGGACATAAACACATCTTCAGAAAATAGGAGATAAATCATAGTAAATTCTGTAGCCGCCAGTGGCTATGGGAAGCGGGTTCACCTGAGAGAAAGTCTGGAAATGAAAGGGGAATAGAGGGTGAGAGAATGTGGGGCCAAGACAAAGTATTCTGATCAAGGCCTGAAGTTTAATATTTTGCTTTCACATATAAAGGAGAAGCCACCCCACCCCCAATTCTCTTTTCAGTTTAGCACAGGGGCTAGGTAAGGAGATAGTAGTCTGGAAGGTGTCAAGCCTAGGTTAGCAGGCAGTCCATTCTTCTTAGCAGGGTAGCAGACTGCAGGGCACCAAGGCTGGCAAGACAATGCCTCTCCTAGGTCCTACGTTGTTTGGTCTATTGTGATAAATGACTCGCAGGCCTGCTCGGGCCTGGGGGAAGGGCACATAAATCTGTAATCATTCTTATGAGGAAGGCTCATAATGCTTAGAAAACAGAATATATTTTTCAAAACCACAATAGCTAGGAATATAGAACGGTTAGGTGATTGAAAGTTTGAACAGCTCTTGTAGAAGACCAGGTTCAGTTTGTAACATCCTTGTTCAGATAGCTTGTAAGTTTTTGTAATGGCAGCTCCAGGGTAGATGAGGCTTCACCAATACACAGTTTTCTTTAACTGATTAAGGCAGAGTCTTCCTCTGGAAACTTCCTAGTCTGATTTGGGGTGCAATGTTCTCTTGATTCCTACACACAATTTTTTTATTGATACTCATTCAAAATACCCCATTTGTAGTTCTTCTTTCTCCCCCAAATATGAATATGTATCTTCATAATATATATTATATAGGCATAAAGCTTTACATATTGCTAGCACAACTTATATGTTCTTGTATTTCTCTTATGAATTGAATGTTAATAGTTACCACACTATATACATCATTTTTATTGTGTATTTATTATTTTCTTTCATTTCAGTAATTCTGACATAACTCACAATATTTATTGCTAATATACTATTATTAGTAGTCATTGTAGTACTAGTATCATAGTAATCTGTGATTTATGATCTTTGATGTTACTAATTGTTTAAGGGCACTCTAGACACACCCATACAGTACTGTAAATCTTATATATATGCTTTTTGTTTCTAATGTTCTACCATTTGGCTTTTATACCATCTCGTTTGTACATTGGCATTCTTATTCTCTGAGATGCAACAGTATTTGAATTATACCAACTAGAAATTATACAGTGCCCTCTCAGCACTGAAGTGAAAGGAAGAATCACCCATCCGGGACGTTCAGTCAAAGACTATATGTCATCAAGCTGAGTAATACACACATGTAGAAAGCTGAGATTAGGAAAAATGAGTGTCTTTTTTTCTGCAAATAATGCATAAATTAGATGAAAGCAGTCTAACCTTGAAGGGATATGGTGAATATCTTCTTGGTCTTTATAGAGGATCAACTCAGCCATGGGGCAAGACAAGTCTGGGGGCAAGGCTCTAACTTTTAATGCTTCTACTAGGGCTGAGACAAAAAAGAAAAAATCAAAGGAAATGTTTACATTAAGAAGAGGGTTGTCCATGAATCATCACCATAATATAAAAAAATGTGAGATGAAATAGCTCAAGTCAATGAGAAGTGTGTCAAGCTACCCAAAAGACTAAGCTAATTCATTGATGAAGGTGAGTATAGAGAGCAAAAATGTACTTTCAACAACAGGAGACTATCTATGATTTTCACAATAAAGAGAAGTCCACACCTGAATTTAAGGCTCAACAGGATAGACAAGTTCTGTCAGAGCTAATGTAGCTAGTGACTATACATCAAAGCCCATGCTAAATGCCGCCTCCAAAAAGTCCTAGACGCCTTAAATTCATATTGAATCTACTCTGCCTATGTTCTATAAATGGAGTAACAAGGCAAATATGACAGGCCATCTGTTTAGAACACGGATTTCTGAATATTTTAAGCCTTGTGTTGAATCATAGTGTTCAGTAAAGATATTTCTCCCAAAATATTACTGCTCATCGTCAGTGCAATCCGTCATAAAAAGCACCGATAGAGACACACGAGATGAATGCTCTTCTGATGCTTGCTTACACAACACTCACAATGCAGCATTTCTATGTTCAAATCCTATTACTTAACAATACATTTGAATGGCTAGTTCTTTCATATATAGGAATCTCTTTGATGGACTCAGTCATGGTAAATAATAAAGTCTTCTGGAGATTATTTATGTTTGTACAGGAGAGTTCAAAATCTCAACATCAACTGTAGTTTAAGTGTTCAATCCAGATCCTATGGAAATTCAAAAGTCAAAGTCTTCAGTGGAGAAAGCTAGAAAAAAGTGGTGAAGAAATCAAGGCTGGAGATTTAATTAAAGAACTATAATTGACAGCTTATGAACATATTTGGTACACCAACAATTCTTTCTTTCTTTCTTTCTTTCTTTCTTTCTTTCTTTTTTTACTTGTTATTAGAGATAGGTTCTGACTCTGTAGCCTATGATGGATGGGGTTGCCACCATGACAATCATCTTGCACTAGCCTTATGTTGACATTATAGGCAGGAACTATCATACCCAGCAATGAGTTGCTTTTTATGGCAGGGCAATGAAAACTGTTTCTCTAAATGGCATCTATTCCTGATTTAGATCCTATAAAATCTTGAAATGGCAGCAGATTATTTAAAATATCAGATCACTTTATTTGGTGAAGCAGCCACAAGGATTGAGATGATTGACACTATTTTGAAGGACATTTTATTGCAGTTTAAAATTCTAAGAGTCCTGTCTGAGAAGTTATGAGAGAAAGTAAGAGTCAATTGCTGTAATAAACTCCTTTGTTGTCATAATGTAAGAAATTGCCACAGCAAAATTAGTCTTTCAGATCACATCACCTAGTCTGTCAGCAACAATCAGGCTAAATTTGGATCTTCTATGACTAAACCTTTGCTGTATTTTAAATGATCGGATGCTCAAGAGTGACTTAAGAAGAAATTTTATTAAGATGTATAAGCTAGCATTATTTCCAGCCATACTGTTATTATAAACTTGATTCATTATGGTGTAGTGAAAGCATAATTGATTGCTTCAACATAATGTCATTAAGGAGCTGGGATTGCTTAGAACTTGCTATGTAGCTAAAACTGATCTCTAACTCATGATCTCCCTGATCTCACTTCTCAGATCCTGGATTACTGTGTGCACTATCTCACTGTGCTTAAAAGTAGTTTTGGTATAAACTGGCAACAAGAATATGTGAGTTTTCATTGTGCTATTAAGCTGTTTTCCCTAGTTTGCCAGTAAGATTTCAACACCTCTGAAGCATGCCTATATTGCTGTTTCTTAAATTTTGCATTTCTTCTCAGCTAAATGCTAGATTTTCTTGAAGACATTCATAATATATTACTGTGAATTTTCCATCTCTTTAAAGAGCACAACTTGTAGTCTATGTCAGACACAGTGGTTTGTTGAATGAAAGACATAAAACAATGCATGATTGTTGTAAAAAAAATCAACCCCATGCTTTGGTTTTACTACCGTTTATCTCATAAATACTCTTTTCTTCTGTGTGAGCTCTGATATGCAGTAGTTGCATTTTTTCCCCAATTTGAAAAATGCATGTTTCTGCACTGTTTTAGTTATTGTGACAGTATTAAAGCCTGAATAACTTACATGAAATAGAGATTTGGCTTAGGATTCTGGATGCTATGAAATCCAAATAATGGGCTCATCACCTATGAGAATAACTGTGCAGTGCTGGAACACATCTTAAGAGTCAATGAATATTGACAGGCAAAGAGAAAAAGGAGCCAACCTATTTTTTACAACTTACTTTTATGTGCATACCACATTTTGGGATGATGTGACTCCTTTGTGAAATTACCCTTATATCTCACACATAGAAATACTTCTAAATGTCAGTTAACTTATACCTGAGTTTAATGTGGACACCTCATCCATAGCAGTCTGTAAAATACTGTAAAATCACCATTAAGGGAGATTTACATAGGACAAAAAAGAATATTTGTGATCAGTATAACATAAACATACTTTTGAAATGTACAAGAAGTCAAACTATCTATAAAAAATAATGAGTGTAGTGGGCAAACAAATTCAAAGCTAGAGAAATGAATGAAATTTGAAATGGTAACGTTGCTATTAATTAAAATATGATAGGTGTTGTTCTCAAGGCTTCACTAATTCCACCCCTTCCCCAAAAATAATCAAACAAAAAACCAAACAAACAAAACTAACAAGCACACATCCCTTGTTAATTGGTCCTCTGAAACTGAGTCTCATATAACTACACTGGGATGCCTATATATTGAAGTATTGTCAACTATAAAAGGAAACATTCTGAATGGATCATTTCACAGTGTCCTAAATTTTCTCTTTTCATTTTAAAATTGATTTATACGAGAGTATTTTGTTTGTTTTCTTGCTTGTTTGGCAGTGTCTTGAGTTCTAATATAAGCTGGACTGGGACTCATGACAATCTTCTTGCCTCAGACTGTTAAAGACTTAATCACATGGACTGCCACTTGGAAGAAAATCATTTATTAAAGCATGTCTGTTTACTAAATTTGCATTTTCCCCTTATTTTATGAACTCATATGGGTAATAGATTTTCACTGCAAGGCTCAAGAAAGTGAGAAGGAAATGCGGATTTTAAGAAATCAGTTCTTGTATTCTTTTATTTTATTGGATATTTTGTATATTTACATTTCAAATGTTATGCTTTTTCTAGGTTCTTACCACCAGAAATCCTCTATCCCATTCCCCCTTGATTCTATGAGGGTGTTTTCCCACCTACCTACAACCTCCTCCCCGCCCACACATTACCTGTATTAAATTCATTAGAATTTTTTACAAAACTGATTGTTTTGTGTGCTTCCTTTCAAATTGCTGTTATAATTGCACCCAGCAGAAATAAATTAAATTACTTTGGATATTAGTTTGATGGTATATAATTCATCATCATGAGGAAAGAATTGAGGGGAAAGAATTAAAAAGACTATATGGTACACCACTCTTGGCAAGCAGAAAGAGACAAATACTGGTGCTCTGCTCTCAGTTTTGAACCCTAGCTTATTACACAGCTCTACCAATATTTGTATCGGTGTCCACCCTGGTTTAATCTTTTTAGAAAACACTGTCGTAAACACACTCAAGAGTGTGCCTCAGTCCCACTATATCTCTTAATTCAACTGAGCTGACATTCAAAACTTAGCATCTCACTCATCATATAAGAAGCATTTGGGAAAAAAAAACCGGTTACTGCAGTTGTGGGAAATGAAGTGGCAATGATGAAATGATGAGCAGTGACATTTCCTCATTTTCTGAATGAGTGTTGTATCCTGCCATGAAGCAGTTTCATATTTCAGGGGTGTTTATTATCATTAGAGACTTTTTCCATATCTGAAGAACACTGAAGCTCATGTAGATTATTCAGCAATGAAATGATCAGGAGAAAAAATGGTAGTTTTTTTTTTTTTGTAACTATGGAAATGATACATTTGAATGCTATTTATAATGTAGACAACTAACAAACACTGTATATTTTAGTGATAATAATTATGACAGAGATCAATAAAGTAAACTTAAATCCTAGAAAAGCATATACTTAAATGATATACATATATATATAATACATTTTATATGTATATAAAAATGCATATACTTAAATTATATATATATATGTATATATATATATATATATATATATATATATATATATATATGTTTGTATATAGAAGTACTGAATATGCCACTGTGAAATTATCACTCAGTGTTTTACCAAAATTATTTACATTGCATTTATGTATTGTGAGAATTCTATAAATTAAAGTGTTTGTATTATCAGAGAAAATGTATTTTCCTTTCAGCATAATAACAAATATGTGACTCAAGATTTCTTTTTAAGAGACCCTGTCTTGAATATATAAAAATCATTGAGTATCCACCAGTACAAAATCAATACTTGAGGCACATCTTGGGCAATAAAATCAGCATTAAAAAGAAAATTAAAGTCATCAATGTTCCTCATACACATATTGCTAGGTAAAAGCCAATCTGAAAGGTAACATACTATATGATTTCAGATGTATGGCATTTGATACCCTTTAAACATCCATGGATTGTTTAGCATAAGCAATAAATTTTATACTATAGTAAAAAATATATCAATACTGGCCAGTCAGTGGTACAGGCATGTAATCCCAACACTTAAGAAGACCACCACTAGTTTCTGGTCTACCTAGAAATTCCATACCAGCTAGAGTTATTACATGTTAAAGGCTTACTTTAAAAAAAATCTATGAACAAAAGTACTTTCTGCTTTGCTAATTTGAAACTGCTCTCCACCCCCACCAAGACAATTTCTTGACAAAATAGCATAGCAAAACAAACACACTAAAACAAAATCATTTCTTAAATTGCCAAGCATTTAGCAAACCCAATACAAAGACTATGAGGAGATGCCAAAGACACTAGGCTTCATCAGGGTATTATTAGATAGAGGAATGCTGATTTATCTGTAAATTCTCCACTTTGCTGGAAGAGGCAAAAGGAGGAGCTTCTGAAGACTGGTGTCCAGTCTTTTTAGTTATTACACAGAAAACAGGATGTTTTTCTTTGTTCTTCTTTTTCCTTCAGATCAGAATAAAACTTTGGTATTATCTAAGACAGCATATTTGGGAGTATGGTATTTTTTTTATATAGTTTTTTCTTCTAAATTTTTTTGTGATCTTCTTATTGCTGTGAACACATTCAGAACATAGCATATTATCTTCCACTCCTGGTTCTGGGATAACACTGGATGGAAAGAGAAAGAGAGAATTCACCCTTTGGGGAGTTTCTGAAACTCAGATGTGACCTGGAATTGCAGATGAAGCCAGCCTTTCCTATCAACAGGGCACTGACTGCCAGGGACAACAACAATCTGAATCCAATGGTTTGTGGCAGAAAGGTATCTAAAGAAGAGGAAAGAGGACAGCAATTCTCAGCCATAGGGTGAACAGCTCTGATACCATTTCTTCCCAGTCTGCAAATGTAGACCCCTAAGGTTAAGTTACAATTTTCACTACACCACTCTCTTGCTTTCTTCTTTTGCAACTGATCTGAGGTCTGAGCCCTCTTAAGACCGTCTTGTAATTCTTGGTAAATGACTTCATTCTAGCTTCAAAGATGTGTTGGGATTATGGCATTCTCTTTTAGAGTACGAATATCTCTTAAGTCTCAAATAAACCTCACCTTTCTTGCCACTCATACTTATGTTATGGTAAAGACACCATTCCCCAAAAGTTTCCAGGGTCTATCATTAATAGGAGACAGGGTGGCTGACAGAAAGATCCCTGGTATGATGCTTTTTGAGTTTTTGATTTGCTCAGATATTTTCAGAGGAGATGCTGGTGGTTTGTGGTCTATGACTGGAGAAACATTTGATTCCATAAGATGTTTTGTAGTATATGATCAGTGTTAAAAACCACACTTTCTTCATCAAATTCATCTCCAAATTGGTTCTTTTCATAAGTCGCCTGGCTGGAGTATAATGTTTTCAGTCAGGGTTTGGAGAAGACAAAGCCAGCAATTGTATGGATGTTGGCAGCTCACTTGTGACTCAAGATTTTTAAGTCTAAGAAAGACACTAAAGATGTTTTATTGTAGGTAACCAAAAAGCAAGAACAAATAAGTAAACTAGGTGTACTTCATTTAGAACTTTCTGAAAACCTATGCATTCATGGCTTTGGTTTGTATTCTACAGTATTTTATGTTTTGCACAATTATGTCCTATGAAACCACATATTCATGCCTTATTTAAAGCAATATTGTCAATTTTTTCATAGTTTCATACTTCCAGAACTTTTACTTCTATGATGTAAGCATTGCATGTTTCTAAAAATAATGTTACAAAATAATTTCCATCAATTTATTCTAAATTACAACCTGTAACTTAAATAAGAGCCATTTCCAGGCTGAATAAATCCTCACCTATTTTTCAACAAAAATTAAATAAGACCATCATAGAATTGCAATATCCCCTTCCTTTATATCTTATATGAAACATGAAAATTTCAATTCCATATTAGGCAAATTGTAGTATTTGTATGTCATCATACCAGTAATATCTGGTATGGATTTTGTCAAAACTATATAATTACTTCTTACAAAAGCTCTTTATTAAACATTACATACTGCTATAATTCCTCATTGTGGAGGTTTGGATGAAAATTGCCTAGAGGCCGGGCAGTGGTGGCGCACACCTCTAATCCCAGCACTTTGTAGGCAGAGGCAGGCGGATTTCTGAGTCCCAGGACAGCCAAGGTTATATACAGAGAAACCCTGTCTCAAAAAAAACAAACAAACAAACAAACAAACAAACAAAAAACAAACAAAAAAAGAAAGAAACCAAAAGAAAATAAAAAACAAAAGAAAAAAAAGAAAATTGCCTAAAGATACTCAAAGGGAGTCAAATTATTGGAGGTGTGAACGTGGAGGAAGGGTCACACTGGGAGTGGGCTTGGAGGTTGCAAAAGCTTGAGCCAGGTCAAGTGTCCCTCTCTTTTCCTGCTATTTGTTGATCCAAATATAGAACTCTCAGCTATTTCACCAGTGCATTGTATGTCTGCATGCCACCATGCTTCCAGCATGCTTCCAGCATGCTTCCAGCTACGATGATAATGTACTGTAATTCTGAAACTATAAGCCAGCTCCATTTAAATGCTTTCCATAATAAGAGTTGCCATGATCATGGTGTTTCTTCATATCAATAATACACTTATTAAGACAGTCATTCTAACTTATTCACCTGAAAAACAATGCATCAGAGAACAGCAATCTGTTGTAATTTTGCTTGTGAAACAGTTTTCAACCAAATAAAATATTTTCATATTTATTTAAAAAAATATGCTAGGTAGTTTATGAGATCCTAAAATACTTTTTAAATTGCTCAATTATTTTATATATACAAATAGACTAAGATACACGTAAATTTGATATTTCAGGATTTCCTGCATTTGCTTCATTTCAAATAATGTACAGTTTTAAATCTTCTTCAAGGAAGTAAATTAAGTTTAACTTTGTCTAAGTTAAGCTTGGTGATGATGACGACGACGATGATGATGATGATGATGATGATGATGATGATGATGATGATGATGGTGATGATATTTTAATATTTAGGATAGTTCTTGCACCTAAGTCTTTGGAAGGCTTGCAAACATTAAACTCTTCAGCTATATCTGCAGTCTCTTCCTAACTTACCTTTTGTTTTACATAGTTTTAGTCAGTGGAGATAAAATTATTAACATACCTATTAGCCACCTCTGGTTGTGGGAACTTGGGAGAGTCTCTAGATTATTTAGACTACTAGATATCTCTGATCCTGGTTGTAGAAACTTGATACTACCCAACAGATAGCACAGATCATCTGGCAGTTAATCATTCCCATTTCTCAGCTTTCTGAACCAAAACCAGGGATTTAGAACTTTCCACTGGAACACTGTCTTGTACTTAACATTCCTGATTTCTCTGGTGATCTGTGGGCTCAAGGACCTATATGCTATGCTCCCAATGTGTGTGTGTGTGTGTGTGTGTGTGTGTGCTCACACATGTAACTGGAGAATGGACACATGGTGTCACACATGTTAATGTTGTCTAAGGGCTTTACTGCTGAACTTTGGCCTGACATTTTTTTTTTTAAACCTGAAACAGTGGCATGCTAAGTGATAAGGCTATCCTTTAACCTAGAATCTTTTGGCCAAGTCTGTCACCTTGCTGAGCTCCTATGCATTCATACCAGTAACAGCTCACTTTTTTAAAGGAAAATTCATACAGAAAAAAAAATTGTTCATGGAATTTTTGTCAGAATATGATCATGTTGTTTTCAATTTTCTTTTTATTCTCACAAGACTTCCCACAAGAACTGCAGAGTAACAATGACTTTAGACTTATAACTACCAGTTGGAACTTGATGTTCCTTTTGTAGTGTTTAAGTGAAAGTATGTTATGTAAGAAGCATGACGATGCCTGATAATTATGCCATAAATGCTCATCATACAGTTCTTGGAAGATTATATGAACTGTTTTCCAGGCCTGAGCACATGGTTCAGAATGTGATGTGCCTGCTCCATAATCATGAGTTCCTAAATTTAGATCCCCAGAGACAGTACAAAAAGCCAAGCATAAAAATATGTGCCTGTAACAGCACTGCTGAGATGGTGCAGAACAAAGGACAGGTGCAGCCATACAACTCCTTTGATGCCCAGAAAATCCAATGAGTTTCTTTGAGTTCAATAAGAAAACCTGTCTCAAAACAAAAAGTGGAAATCAGTCAAGCAAGAGTCCTGACAGTGACACCAGAAACCTGTGTGCCTACATGCACAGATATACATGCTCACACTAGCAAGTACATGCAATACACACAAAAGACTGCATTCCCGAGGAAGAAATTAACAGAGAATATAGTGCTCCCATTTCAGATGTGTTTGTGGTTTGGTGTCCCCACCACTCATCCCTCCTTCACTCACATACTCACTTCTAAGCACTTTCAAGGCATCTTATGGTGCCTTTTGTTGGTTGTCCATTTGACTGCACCTAGTATAAAACCCAAGCCATGGTGCACATCTATGTTGGCTTTTTAATTAATTCACTTAATTAGTTAATCACTAGACCTAGGAACACTACCTTAAATCCAGCTCATTTGAGAAGACTCACCTTTAATCCAGATCATTTGTTATGGGAATACCTACCATATATCTGGACCTATTATATATCCTGGTATAGGCTGGCACCAAAACATGAGAGAAAGAAGCTTTGTCTTTCCTTACACCCTAGGTTTCACTAGACAGTCCCTTGCTTTACAGATATTGGAGCCTACTATGGGATTCTGGCATATCCTAAAGAGCAACTAAAACATCTAGCCTTGTGGACTGAGAAACTCTTGGAATCTGGATTCTTGGAGATGTCCATTTTGGGTAGACAGACTATACCCTATAAATCACTCTAATAAGTCTCCTAAGACAGAAGTGCATTGCTTTTGATAATGCATATTCTATGACAGGTAAGGAAGGCATTCTTGGCAAAAATGACCTAAGACAGACACAGTCTTGTTTATGAAATAAAAAAGGGGAAAAAGGCGGAGAGATTTTGGGGCTGCTTGGCAAGAATCTGACATGGACCAAGGACAAGGAAGTAGGCTTCAGGCATAAATCTAATATTAGGCTAGAACAAAGAAGTAATTTCAGGCAGAAATCTAAATCTTAGACTTAGAACAAGGAAGTATGTTTCAGACATGAAAATGACTTTGGGCTAGAACAGGGAAGTTGGCTCAGATACTTTGTTCATCCTGATAAACCCTTAGTAATAGTGATCATGGGAGTGTTAATGAAATTTTGTTTATTGCCTTGCTTGTTCTTTGACTATTTGCATCTATTGTATTTCTCGTTCCTCAACCTAGAACTGACCTTAATACTTGCACGTAATCAAAATGGTATAAAAGCAAGAATGAGGAGGGGGAATGGGATAGAGGGTTTCTAGGGAGGGAAAATGGAAAAAGAAGATGACATTTGAAATGTAAATAAATAAAATATCCAATAATTAAAAAAACTGAAAATAAATACATACATGCATACATACATACGTACATACATAAATTTTCTTTGTATAGATCTGAGGTTCTCAACCTTCTAATGTTGTAACTCTTTAATATAGTTGCTCATATTGTGGTGACCTCTAACAATAAAATTAATTTTTTGTTGCTACTTCCTAACTGTAATTTTGCTATTGTTGTGAATCATAATGTAAATATCTGATATGCAGGATATCTGATATGTGACCCCTATGAGAAGTATTCTTTGAACTCAAAAGTGATCAAAGATGCAAAGGTTGAGAACTGTAGATAGATATTTTTCCTATCAGTTCTCTTTCTATAGAGAACTCTGACTAACACAATTTTGAATTTAAGTAACATTCATTCCAATGGGGTACTATTTTCTGAGTTAGAGCACAGCTCTGCCTTTGGGCATGGCTTTGTGAGTTCATGTCTGCAAGATAATTTAATATTAAACTGTGCTTATAGGTCAGGCATCACATATGACCTGGTAAACACAATGTAATTTCAGACATAATCTGCATTTTCAGGAGCAATGACCAGGTCAAAAGTTTTTGAGTAAAATTATATTTATGTATTTGTTGTTGGAGAGTGGATTGAAGACCTTTGCAAGCTGAATATATACATAAGACAAAGCTACAGCCACAAACTTTATTATACAAACAAATGTAAATACAGTTTAGGTCAGGGAACTTAGCTAAAATATTTAATAATTTTAGATCATTTTTATCTTTAAGAAAATTATAATAACCACACCAATTATAATTTTTGTGTTCTGTGGAAAATAAGTAATACACACACACACACACACACACACACACACACACACACACATTTCACACTTAATAAAGCAAAGTAGCATTTCACACTTTTCTCACAAAACAAATTAGTATGTATGTGTGCAGGTTTATGTGATGCAGCTATCATAGATAATTGAAGAATCTGAGAATAGCATTATGTCCTGTATGATAAAAAATGATAATACAGAGGATAATTTTATTTAAAATAACAATTTTAAAGAAATTTCTGCTATATTTCAATATGAACTATGTCTGAGAATAGCACATTATATAATTTATACCTTGTATGATGAAATTAATTGGAACAGGTTCAATGACACTAAGACTCTATTATTTAAATAAATTGATGTTACATAACCAAACAAAGCAATTTATGATTTTAATAAGCACACAATATGCACATGCATGATATCTATATATTTGTATACATATGTACATAGGTACATATGTGATAGCCAAAATTACATAATAACTTGTTTATTTTTGTTTGATATAATTTGGCCATAATATAATACAAATACTTAAAATGTAGTATTAGATAATTTTCAGTTGCTGTGAAAAAGACCTTGAACAAAGAAATTTAAGTCCATAATCAACAAGGTGCGGCAAACATATATTATAGTTGAATAACCACTTCAATTTTATTTTCTATAAGAATCATGTGTACTTATAATAATACTATTTAATTTTTCCATATAATTTTAGTGACAGAAGCTTTACAATGAAGATATTTTATACAGATAAATTCACTAACTTTCTATTTAACAGGTGCTAGATTGTCAATCTTTCCATATAAAATAAGCCACAGGTTTTCATAACATTATCAAATCTCAACTATATTTGAAAAGATATTCTTATAATATTTAAGTTAATATATTGTCTTGGGATATTTTCCTGGGGTTCCTGATTGGATTCAGAGGTGGTTATGATTCGTGGTAAGTTTAAAATGAGTTGATGAGAATAAGGATAACATACAAATGTCTTATATATATCAAGGGAGATTATAGAAGTTTGGCAAATAACTTTGTAAGTACACTATCTAAAATTTTCAATTAACAATTTCAGGTCATGGAATAAAATCTCAAAATAGTTGTTTATCAGTTTTGCAATGATTGTTTAATTATAGCATTGTGAGCTAGAATTTTCATAGATATATGTGGGATCCAATTGACTGTGCAGGAGTATCTATAAAATGAACAAGTATTAAAAACATACAATGGCAAAGTTCTTCCCTCAAAGACCTGCTCTTCCTAAGCAATTTTTTTTCTTCTAAAAGTCTGTATGCTGTCTTTCAAATCAAAGACAAATCTATTGAACATTCTATTCAAGATAAGCAAACTCAACATCAAATTACTTCTTCAAACACAATTAAATTTGAAATAAATTCTTATTATCACCTATGGTTTGTTAGCTTTTGTACATTCTTCACATTATATCTCAAGAATATGAACCATATTTAATGGGGTATAGGATATGCAGCATTATTTCTTTTCCCTATTATTTATCTAATTAGTAACTTTGTTATTGCTGTGATAAAATACCACGACCAAAATCTCTTTCTCTGAATGTCTTTATTTCAGCTTATGGATTCAAAGGGTTAGAAATCTATCATGGTGAGCAGGAAGAGGCAGGAAGCTGAGATTTGTCATCTTCAACACAGCATGCAGCAGAGAGATAAAATTGGAAGAGGAAAGAGTCTAGAAACTCTCAAAACTCTACTTGAGAAAGGTTGGACATCCTTGCTGCAGCAAGGCTGTATCACTGATACCTCCAAATATAGTGTCAGTAACTGGTGCCCAAGTGTTCTGGGTTAGGCATCTGCAGGACATTCCTCTTCACACTGTCACACTAATGGAGCCAAGACACTTCTGGTCAAGTGACTATATAGTTGTTTTCAAGCATATGCAAGCAGATCCATGGATGCCTTGACATTTTATTATTATGAATATTACATCTCTAAGTGAATGATATGGACTTTTATCTAATTTCAAGTTCTTCCAGATTAAATAGAATATATGATTCTGTAGGACCGTGAAAGGACAGCATGGTCTCTGGTCAAAGTCTGGCTGGAAATTGCTGGAGACCCCGCAGGGTTTCCTGCAAGGGAAAGCAGGCATGTAGTCACACTCCCAGACTCCAGGCTCCTGACATGAGACCACAGACCTCCATAAACCTGTGCCTTTCAGTCACATAGGAGCCCCTCCATAGGTAGAGGGCATGATTACAGGCCACAGAGCTCAAGACAGATCCCCATACTAATGAGGTACCTAAAGGCCAGAGGGGCATAGCCAATTAAACATTCCTTCCCAGACCCTCCCCCTGCAAAAAGTATTTAACCTCAGGCCCGCCTTGAAAATGCTAGGGTACAGTTTTATTTATTTTCTGCCATAACAATAAATATCTTAAGACCAGAGCCCATTTCTCTTTCTTGGGATACACCATGGGGAACAGCAGAGCAGTTCTTCATCCACAGAGCCACCATTTAATCTCCCGCAGTTGTCTTCTTTATGTTCTCAGCCATGGAAGCCCAGCAACAAAAGCAAGCAAACCAAGTAAGCTGAGACCCAGCCAAGCAAGTCATGACCAAGGCTTTCATCCCTGCGGGATGCAGCTAGAGCTCATCTCTTCCCCCTCTCCTCTTTGGCCTGTATGCCCCCACTTCGGTCTTGCCCTTACTTGAGTCCTCAGCAGGTGCCTGAGCACCCAAGGGCCTGAGAACTAACTGGTTCCCTCTGCCCTTTAGCCCGAGGACCCTCAACCCAAGAGCTTTCTCCCCACGGGACCTCAAACTGTGCTCTTTCCACCCCGAGCAGAGTTTTGCACAGCCTGATGTCTGACTGGTGCCAGTGTGGAGTGAATACAGTCAAATTCCTGCACCTCTGTCCCTACAAGAGGCCCTAGCCACTTGGTAAAACAGAGGAGGGACCCACATATCAACCCAACATGTCCCACACGCACAATACAACCCAATAACATTGGTATCTTAAATCGCTTTAAACAATTAAATATTTTTCAAGAAAAAAAGTATATTCGTTTCTTGATTGATTCGCTTTACATCCTGATTTTCCCTGCACCCCTTCATATCTCCTCCCATTCCCACCCTCACAAGTCCCTCCTCCCATTACTCCCTCTTGTCACCCAAAGAAGGGGAAGTTTTTGTTTTTCTTGCCCTGAAATGTCTAGTCATTGTAGGATTAACAGCATCCTTTCTCACTGAGGCCAAACCTGGCAGTCCAGTTAGAGAAAGGAGAGCCATTCTCAGGCAATAGAGTCAGATACTGCCTCCACTCTAACAATTAGGAGATCCAAATAAAGACAAAGAAGCATATTTGCCACAAATGTGTAAGGGGCCTAGGTCCAGCTTCTGCTGTGCTTTTGGTTGGTGGTTCAGTCTCCGAGCTCTCCAATCTGTAGGTTGTCCTGTGCTGTTCTTGAACCCTCTTACCACCTGAATTCTATCCCCACTCTTCCACAAAACCTTCCCAAAACTAAATGAAGTTTCGCAGGATACAGTGAGGTTAGGTTCTTGTTTGGCTTTTCCTTGAGCAGCAGGCCTGGTGTAGGCCTGTGGAGCTGTGGACAGACAAAGGAGTTCAGGAACAATAGACACTTAGTTCAGGCCAACTCTACATGGTCTTTGAATAAAATTGTTTAATAACATATCAGACAAAAACTGAATAAACTTTCTAGTATTTTCATTCCTCTGTGTAGATGTGCTTGTTTTTATAGATCACTTGTTCAGGAGCATGTCATTTTCTAATAATTTTTGTACTTTGATTACTATAGATTTTTTATTACAGAAATTAGTGCTAAAAAGGAGTGGATACTGATTTTATATGCTCAAATAATTTATTTTTGAAGCAATGTTATTAGATTAACTCTCAACACTTACAAATTGCAGTAGCTAATTTATAACTATTATGATTCGTAATTGAAGCAAAGTTGTATCTTATAAGAATTTCATCTGTATTTTATTTATAATGATGTATTCTCTGAATAAAATTTAGCCAAGTTATGTTTTAATCCAACTGTGATACTCAGATGAATTTATATAATTTGTATAAAAAAACTACAGAATATTTTGAAGTTTTTCTTAAATTATCTGTGCTTTGAAACAAACAATCAAGGCATGATATGATTAAAGAACTCAGAAGGTTGGGAAAAGGGAGAAAGAAAAAAAAGGTTAAAATACAATCTCAAAAATATTAAAACAAAACACAGAAACTAATTTCAAGAAGATTATTAACAAAGTATTTTACTCTGTGTAAGCCCTAGTCTGGCTATCTCCTTGGATCAGAGTTCAAAGTCTGTCTTTCCGAGATGCCAGGAACTTTTCATTCCATCTCACCCAAAAGAGCCATCCATCGGAATATCACTGCTACTCTTCAATAGTATACACTATCATTTGCAGTGACAGTTAGTAGTCCTCTAGAATCTATTGTCAAGGTAGCCATCTGTCTCTCTGTCTCTCTGTCTCTCTGTCTCTCTGTCTCTTATCCTCTCTTTCTTTTTCTCCCTTCCTCTCTCCTTCCCTCCCTTTCTCTCCCTCTTCCCTTTCCTTCCTTCTTCCCTCTTCTTTCTCATCACCCTTTCCTCTCCCTCCATATGTTACTGAGTTTAATTATTACCTCTATTTTTCTCTTCAAATCTTAGTTGTTCCTGAAAAAATGTGAAGTACAGGTAAATAAAAATTACATTGAATAAAAAAGTTGAATACTATTGTCGAATAGTTTAGATGCATAAGATTCACTAGAGATTGTAGGGATTTATATTGAAATAATATTAACTCAACATATGTTTTTCAAGTTTAATACATTTATCTCTCATTTTATTATTATATATGTTAACAACTATTGACCTAAAATATATTTAAAACTAATTATATATTTACTAGAAGGCATCAATACCTGGACTTTAGAAATCCCAGGGTTGCATAGCTAGACTCTGTAACTCTGTCTCAAAGAGAAAACAACAACCACAACCACGACAGCCACAACTACCACCACCACCACCACCATCATCACCACCGCCACCACAACAACAGAAACAACAACAGCAGCAGCAGCACAACCAAAGAAAAAGTAGGAAACATTTAAAATCTAAAGTTGCTTTTCTAACATTTATTTGTTTCCTGTATTGATTTTGCAAGCAACTGATTTAACTCAGGAAAACTTTAAAGAATTTTCTTTGACTGTTGATGTGGGCTATCATATAAGATGTGGTAATTTATCCTCAAACAATCATAGAAAGTAATGAATCATTTTATTTTAGGTCCTGATATAATAAGAGATTATAAAGTATTTTCTTTAAAATGACAGGGTTTATTTGTTTTGTTTTGATTTTAAGACTTGCCTTTCTTTTTTTCTTTTTTTTCCATATTTTATTTATTTACACTTCAGATGTTATCCTTTTTCCCCATTCCCCTCCATTAAGCCCCTACCCCATCCCTCCTCCTCCTTTTTGCTTTTATGACATTTAAATTACATGCAAGTATTAAGTTCAGTTCTAGGTTGAGGAACTAGGAATATGAAACAATAAAGACAAAATTTGTTGAAATTTTTCATCTTGTTGTGTAATTAAAAACATGATGTTCCCTGGTTTTTATACTTGTTTATTAGCATTTTGAGTGTAGATATGACAAGAACCATTAGTTCATAGTATTGTTATGCTAACATAAACAAGTATATTCAGATAGACACTGATTAATTTAAAAAAAATTGGTTTGAAGAGTTTTCATATTGGGCATGTTAATTAGCACAGCACTATTCAATCATGTAGGAAACATAATCGTTTTAAGTAAATTTGAAATTATTTTGTCTCTTCTAATGAGATGGATTCCCTCCCTGTGAGTGACATTGGTAAGTATGACAAATAAAGATGAACTACACAGATGATCCTTTCTAAATCATGTTGAGACTTAATCTCAAACTTAGAATAACCAAAGAATGAAAAGTGTGTCATCTTAATTTTTCATATAATTAAAAATAAGATACTTCTTAATGAATTCTGTGTATCAGTTTTCCTCACTTTCAAGCATTAATCATGGAACTTTTTATTCAGAAGAAGTTCAAATATAACATTTATTTAAAAGAAATAGAGACAGAAGGAAACAAACAATTCCCCCCCCTTCCAAAACTGAGACAAACATCAATTCCAAATTCCCAACCCACTGGCAGAACTGGAGGAATCTCACTGCTTCTTGAAGTTAGGACAAACCTGGATGCTGTGAAGTTCAAAACCTGTTGTGGGGTGACAGGAGCTACTGCCTTCCCTCAAGAATTCTACACAGTGCAGTACAGTTCAACGACATTTACTTAATATGTTCATGTACAGCGCTGTTAACGGTTTCCTGGACCACTCTCCTTATAAATAGCTGAAGGCTACATCACACTAATTAGAATACTCGGGGAACTAGTGTCTGTGGCTCGATGCATGTTCTTTCAGGTAACACTTATTGGATTAAATTAATCAGCTTAAGCATCAGCATTCATTATTTCCTATGTATGCATACAGCTCATCACCAGGACTATCACCAACAGCTTTCTTAACTTTCTATTTTATTATTGTTCTTACCTGGTCTACAGCTCTACTTACTGCTACATTTTCACCTTTTTGTCAAATTTCCATTCTATTATGAAAGAGTAGTTTATAGTACAGCTGAGGCACTAGGACTGCAACCTAATACCCTGACCATTCACAAACTGTGGGTGCAAAACACTTCAAGTCAATGCTGATGTGAGTAGAATAATGGAAATGAAAATAATAAAATACCTTTATTAATAAGATGGAACAAAGAAAAGAAGAGCTTGCTTAAGTCACAATTTTAACAGCTAATAGTATTTACAACGCTTCTGTTTCAGGGAAACATTAAGAAGCACAGATTCCAAAGCATTTTTCTGCTCCCCGGTTCACAACTTCTCCCACTATTTCCATTTGGTTAAAGTGGGGCACTGTGACATGCAGGCTGCATCCCTAAGTCCTGCTCAAAAGAAATCCTCACTTCACCCTGAGGCTCATTGTGTCATTTCTCTCACACAGTTCAATCATACATTTTATAATATTTCAATGATGGATGCTGCCAAATGGTTTTTTTAATGTACTGATTTTTTTAAATCACACAGTTTAAATAACACTTTTTGCTAATTGGCATCAGAAATTATGTTAATTGATTCTGAAAAGCTAATCACATTTGCTTATCAGCCAAACATCATGCTCTGTTTTGTTACTTTTATATTTAACTTGTTAATATTTTTCTAAGCAAACTTGCCTCCAAGCTTATAAAGGATGATGGCTTTGTTTTCTTCTCACTATTGCTTTACATAAGCATTAGGGTAATAATAATATTAACATGTGTCTCAGGGAACTTCCTCTGCCTCTATTTCAGAGCAAATACAGAGATTGGTAATATCAGTGTAAAGTATAATCAACCATTGAAACCACTTGACCCCAATATTATCTTTTAACATTATTTACTATTGCTTTAGTTATTCAATAGAAACAATTATACTAATTGTAGTTTCAAAATGATAGCTTTGGCAGATTTTATCTTTTGCATAATTGATCCATTTTATCTATGTTACCAGTTTCCAAATTTGTAGGTGTGGACTTATGACTATTATTGTTATTTATTTAGCATTTACTGGATCTGAGGTTATCCCATTTTGGTTTTAATCTTAGTAATTTGATTCTATAGTCTTAACATTTTCATATGTTGGTGGGTGGTTATTTGATTTTAAGGTTTATTTTTTTCTTTTCTTTTCTTTTAATTGGATATTTTATTTACATTTTAGATGCCATCCCCTTTCCCCATCCCCCCAGAAGACCCCTATACCATGCCCCCTTTTTCTTTTTGCTTTTATAGACTTTTTAAAAATGTTAATCAAAGACTTTATAAGTTTGGTAATGACCAATAAGAAGTGTAACCTAATACCCAGTCTCAATATATCAACTATCTTTGACTGGCGGAGACACGTGAACAATTGCCTCCATATCCCCACTCTCTTTCTCTCTCTTTCTTTCTCTCATCACCTAGCTTCTCCTCTCCTTCTTCTCCTCCTCTACTTACCTTTCTCCCCTTCTCTTCCTCTCAGTACCCCTCTCACCTTAGCTCCTCCTACATATCACCCTTCCCGTTAAAATAGAACTTTTCTCTTAAAATATATTTAGAGCATAATTGTGCCAATTTGTACCAGGGAGGTACAAGATAATCCTAATACCCAGTCCATCATTTTGTTGACTACAAAGAACTTCTGTCATCTCTCCAAACTAAAACACTTATTTCTGGACCTGGCTTTTTTCTTGGTTTTAGAATGAATGTCAGCTGAAAACCATTCACTCAAATCTTTTCTCTCAAGGTAAATAGCCAGAATTGACTATAAGACTATAAGTTTTCAACCCCATCAGAAATTCAGAATGACTGAGTTAACTGAAATTATGGGAAGCACAAAGCATAGCTTCTAAAACTTAGCCATTTTATAGAAACTGCTGAACACCTGGACAGTCCCTATACTACAAAATGTTGGAGCACCTGATCTTCAGTTTCTGGCCCAGGATTATATGACAGACCTTAGTGATGCAGAATTATTAAGGGCTGATTACTCTATCTAGGCAGATATAATCAGTCGACTATTCTGCAAGTGTGTCCTTTTCTGAACAGTAATTTGTCTGTAGATGGGAAGAGGCAATTCTTGCCCAGTGGCTGTCTCACAACAACTGGAGTTACTCCAAAGATGCTCAATTTCTTCTTAGAATCCAAAACAGGAAGCTTTCAGGAGCAGACAGGTCTCTAATCAAAATGAACATTAATACATAAATGTTTGTAACATCTATTCTGTGGACTTCTGACGTTTTGAAAACCAACCGTCTATGTAAGGTAATCTCGGCTGTTGTCTATTAACTCCGCTCAGCTATTTCTGAATAAAATATAGAAAACATCCTAACAATAAACTCCAAGCCATGAATTTGCTATAGTCCCTTAACTCACAGGCGAACCATCTCAGATCAGTTTAAAAACTTAAAGAAGGACTGGGTCTAAGCTTTGTATTCCTAAATGTGTTATATAGGCACAATGCCTATGAGAGTAACAATATTAATTTCACTTTATATCAATAGGAAGCTCACACCAATGAATACCTTAAGTTTGAAATCAAAGTAAATTTTGTACCATTTAAGAAATTATAACTTTATCTTGAGAATAATTATACAGATTTCTACCAATAGGTTATGGCTATTCAATAAACCCTAGCTAATCATCCCTATTCTCATAAAAGCTGCTACTTTTCCCTAGAAAGACAGCCCAATATTAACCACCTTAGTCCCCAAGCCCACGGAATAGGGGTGCTGAATCTTCATTAGCTTCTTCAAGCTGATTCTGGGCATTGAGATATTAGAAGAGAGGTGGGGGGAGGAGTAAGTTGATAAGCCTCTGATGTTGTGTCTTCACTGCATCCAGATGGAATTCCAGAACCTCAGAGGTTTGAGCAGGTCTGCATAGCTTGATTGATGAGTAGATATACCAAGGCTGTGTATTCTACAAAGTACAATTCTCATAACAATTTTTAGTATCAAGATAAAATTTCTTTTAGAGGGCTGACATTTTATTAAAGATGTTCTAACAGCTTTTCTCCCCCCCTTTTTTGAATATCATATTTATATTTAGTATTTTATCTGATTACCCCATTCCATCCACCACTCAGGAACCCATTATCCCATCCCCCCTTCCTCCTGCTTCTATGAAGGTGTGCCCCCACCTACCCCCACTCCCACCTTCCCACCCTCAGATTCCCCCCTAATCAGTGTTCAGCCTTCATGGGACCAAAGATCTCCTCTCACACCTTTGCCCAACAAGGCCATCCTTTCCTACATATACAGCTGGAGTCATGGGTCCCTCCCTTTGTGCTCCTAGTCTGGTGGTTTAGACCCTGGGGGGGGGACTCTGGTTGGTTGGTATTGTTGCTCTCCTCATGGGGCCACCAACCCTTCGGCTCCTTCAGTCTTCTCTCTAACTTCTCCATTGGGAACCCTTGATCTGAATAATGGTTAGCTGTAAATATCTGTCTCTGGGTACATCAGACTCTGGGGGACCTCTAAGGAGACAGCTTTATCAGGCTGTTGTCAGCATGCACTTTCTGTCATCCATAACAGCGACTGTTTTTCTTGACTGCACATGGGATGAATATCCACGTGGAGTGGTCTCCATACAGCCTCTCCTTCAGTTTCTATCCCACACTTTGTCTCCATATTTGCTCCCTTGGGCATTTTGATCCACACTTGTTCTTCCTTCTTCATGAGCTTCATGTGGTCTTTTAGTTGAATCTTTCTTGTTTCAAATTTTGGGCTAATATCCGCTTATCAGTGAGTAAATACCATGTGTGTTCTTTTGTGATTGGGTTACCTCACTCAGGATGATATTTTCTATTTCCATCCAATTACCCAAGAATTTCTCAAATTCATTATTTTTAATAGCTGAGTATTATTCCATTGTGTAAATGTACCACATTTTTTGTATCCATTCCTCTGTTGAAAGACATCTGGGTTCTTTCGAGCTTCTGGGTTCTTTCCAGCTTCTGGCTATTATAAATAAGGCTGCTATGAACATAGTGGAGCATATGTCCTTGTTATATGTTGCAGCATTTTCTGGGTATATGCCCAGGAGTGGTATAGCTGGGTCCTCAGGTAGTGCTATGTCCAATTTTCTGAGGAACTGCCAGACTGACTTCCACAGTGGTTGTACCAGTCTGCAACCCCATCAACAATGGAGGAGTGTTCCACTTTCTCCACATCCTTGGCAGCATCTACTATCACCTGAATTTTTGATCTTAGTCATTCTGACTTGTGTGAGATGGTATCTGGGGGTTGTTTTGATTTGCATTTCCCTGATGACTAAGAATGTTGAGCATTTCTTAAGGTGCTTCTCAGTCATTCGAGTTTCCTCTGTTGAGAATTCTTTAACTCTGTTCCCCATTTTTAATGGGGTTATTTTGTTGTCTGGCGTCTAATTTCTTGAGTTCTTTGTATATATTTGATATTAGCCCTCTATCGGATGTGGGATTGGTAATGATCTTTTCCTAATCTGTTGGTTGCCATTTTGTCTTATTGACAATGTCCTTTGCCTTACAGAAGCTTTGCACTTTGTTGAGGTCCCATTTGTCAATTCTTGATCTTAGAGCATAAGCCATTGGTTTTCTGTTTAGGAACTTTTCCCCTGTGCCTAGGTATTTGAGGGTCTTCCTCACCTTCTCTTCTATTAGTTTCAACGTATCTGGTTTTATGTGAAGGTCCATTATCCACTTGGACATGAGTTTTGTACAAGGGAATAAGAATGGATTGATTTGCATTCTTTTTTTTCTTAGAGTTTATTTATGTAGTTGATTACATTGATGGATTTTCGAATATTGAACCATCCCTGCATTCCTGGGATAAAGCCTACTTGATCATGATGGATGATTGTTTTGATGTGTTCTTAACATGAAGGGTTGTTGAATTTTGTCAAATACTTTCTCAGCATCTAGTGAGATGATCATGTGGGTTTTTCTTTGAGTTTATTTATGTAGTGGATTACATTGATGGATTTCCTGCATTCCTGGGATTCAGCCTACTTGATCATGATGGAAAATTGTTTTGATGTGTTGTTGGATTCGATTTCTGAGAATTTTATTGAATATTTTTACATCAATATTCATAAGAGAGATTGGTCTGTAGTTCTCTTTCTTTGTTGGGTCTATCTGTGGTTTGGGTATGAGCATAATGGTAGCTTCATAGAACGAATTGGGTAGTGTTCCTTCTGTTTCTATTCAATAGAATAGCTTGAAGAGAATTGTTATTAGGTCTTCCTTGAAGGTCTGATAGAATTCTGCACTAAAACCATCTGGTCCTGGACTTTTTTTGGTGGGGAAACTTTTAATGACTTCTTCTATTTCTTCAGGGTTTATAGGACTGCTTAGATGGTTTATCTGCTCCTGATTTAATTTTGGTATCTGGTACCTGTCTAGAAAATTGTCCATTTTATCCAGATTTTCCAATTTTGTTGAGTATAAGTCTTTGTAGTAGGATCTGATGATTTTTTTTTAATTTCCTCAACTTCTGTTGTTATGTCTCTTTTTTCAGTTCTGATTTTATTAATTTGAATACTGACTCTGTGCCCTTTGTTTAGTCAGGCTAAGGGAATCTTGTTGGTTTTCTCAAAGAACCAGCTCCTGGTTTTGTTGATATTTTGTATAGTTATCTTTGCTTCTACTTGGTTGATTTCAGCTCTGATTTTGATTACTTCCTGCTGTCTACTCCTCTTAGGTATGTTTGCTTCTTTATGTTCTAAATCTTTCAAGTGAGCTGTCATGTTTTTTTTTTTGAGACAGGGTTTCTCTGTGTGGCCCAGGCTGTCCAGGAACTCACTTGTAGACCAGGCTGGCCTCGAACTCAGAAATCCGCCTGCCTCTGCCTCCCAAGTGCTAGGTTTAAAGGCATGTGCCAGCACTGCCCGGCGTCATGTTGTTAATATATGCTCTGTCCATTTTTTTTTTTTGTAGGTATGTAGAGCTATGATTTTTCCTCTTAGTACTGCTTTCATGGAGTTCCACAAGTTTTGGTATGATGTATCCTACTTTTCATGAAATTCTAAAAAGTCTTTAATTTCTTTCTTTATTTCTTCCTTGATCAAGTCATCCTTGAGTAGAGTGTTGTTCAGTTTCCATGTATATGTGGGCTTTCCTTTGGTTTTGTCCTTATTAAAGACAAGCCTTAGTACATAGTGGTCTGATAGTGTGCAAGGAATTATTTTAATCTTTTTTGTATTTGTTGAGGCCTGTTTTGTGACCAATTATATGGTCTATTTTAGAGAAGGTATCATGCGGTGCTCAGAAAAAGTATGTACTTTTGTTTTAGGGTGAAATATTCTATATATATTAGTTAAATCCATTTGGTTCATAACTTCTGTTAGTTTCATTGTGTCTCTATTTAGTTTCTGTTTCCATGATTTGTCCATTGCTGAGTGTGGGGTATTGAAATCCCCCACTATTATTATTGTGTGAGGAGTGATGTATGCTTTGAATTTTAGCAAAATTTCTTTTATGTATGTGAGTTCCCTTGCATTTGGTGCATAGATTTTCAGAATTGAGAGTTCATCTTGGTACATTTTTTCTTTTGATGAGTATAAAGTGTCCTTCCTTATCTTTTTTGATTACGTTTGGTTGAAAATCAGTTTTATTTGATATTAGAATTGCTACTCCAGCCTGTTTCTTGGGACCATTTGCTTGGAATATTGTTTTTCATCCTTTTACTCTGAGGTAGTGTCTGTCTTTGTCACAGAATTGTGTTTCCTGTATGCAGCAAAATTCTGGGTCTTGCTTATGTATTCAGTCTGCTGACCTATGTATTTTCATGGGAGAGTTGAGTCCACTGATATTAAGAGATATTAAGGAAAAATGATTGTTGCTTCCTGTCAATTTTTTTTATTTTTATTTTTTATTGGATATTATATTTACATATCAGATGTCATCCCCTTTCCCCATTTGCCCTCCCTAGAAAACCCCTATCCCATGCCCCCCCTTTTTTTGCTTTTATACAATTTTTAAAAATGTTAATAAAAGGCTTTATATGTTTAGTAATGCTCAGTCAGAAATATAACCCAATACTCAACCTAGATATATCAACTATCTTTTTCCTGTCACTTTTGTTGGAGGTAGAGTTCTGTTTGTGTAACTTTCTTCTTTTGGGGTTGTTGGGAGATTACTTTCTTGTTTTTTCTACATTGTAATTTCCTTCCTTGTGTTGGAGTTTTTCTTCCATTATCTTTTGAAGGGCTGGATTTGTGGGAAGATATTGTGTAAATTTGCTTTTGTCGTGGAATATCTTGGTTTTTCCATCAGTACTGATTGAGAGTTTTGCTGGGTATAGTAGTCTGGGCTGGCATTTGTATTCTCTTATGGTCTGTATGATCAGTCCAGGATCTTCTGGCTTATATAGTCTCTGGTGAGAAGTCTGGTGTAATTCTTATAGGTCTGCCTTTATATGTTATTTTACCTTTTTCCCTTACTGCTTTTAGTATTTTTTCTTTGTTTTGTATATTTGATGTTTTGATTATTATGTGACAGGAGATATTTCTTTTCTGGTCTAGTCTATTTGGGGTTCTGTAGGCTTCTTGTATATTTAAGGACATCTCTTTCTGTAGGTTAGGAAAGTTTTCCTCTATAATTTTGTTGAAGACATTTACTGGCCCTTTAACTTGAGAGTCTTCACCATCATCTATACCTATTAACCTTAGGTTTGGCCTTCTCATTGTGTCCTGGATTTCCTGAATGTTTTGGGTTAGGAGCTTTTTGCATTTCACATTTTCTTTGACAGTTGTGTCAATGTTTTGCATGGTGTCTTCTGCACATAAGATTCTCTCTTCTATCTCTTGTATTCTGTTGGTGATGCTTGCAACTATGACCCCTGGTCTTTTTCTTAGGTTTTCTATCTCCAGGGTAGTCTCCTTTTGAGATTTCTTTATTGCTTTTACTTCCATTTTTAGATCCTGGACTATTTTGTTTAATTCCTTCACCTGTTTGGTTGTGTTTTCTTGCAATTCTTTAAGGGATTTTTGTGTTTCCTCTTTTAGGGTTCCTATCTGTTTACCTGTGTTCTCCTCAGATTCTTTGAGAGTGTTATTTATGACCTTCATAAATTCCTCTAACATCATCATGAAAAGTGATTTTAATTCTGTGTCCCACTTTTTTGGTGTGATGTGGTGTTCAGGGCTTGCTATGGTGGGAGAACTGGGTTCTGGTGATGCCAAGTAACCTTGGTTTCTGTTGTTTAAGTTCCTGCACTTGCCTTTTGACATTTGGTTAAATCTAGTGCTACCATTTCTCACTGGTTCTGACTGGGGACTGTCTTTCCAGTTATCTTGCTTGTGCCAGAACTCCTCAGGCTCCAGATTTTTCTGTGATTCTGTGATCCTGAGCTCCAGCTGCTCTGAGTGCAGTGTCTCCTCTAGAATGTCTCAGGGTAAAGTGTCTTTTTGAGAGCAGTCCAACTAGGTGTTCACTGCTCTGAGTGCAGTCGTTCCTCTAGAATTCCTCCTGATCAAGCGACTGCTGCTCTCGGTTCCATGACTCCTCTAGGATGACTCTGGGTATGGTGTCCCCTGCTCTGAGGTCGGTGGCCTCTCTAGGATGTCTCAGGATACAGTTTCCACAAGTGTGTAGACACCCACTGGGTGTCTGCTCCTGCTACTGGGATCTGCAGAGGGGTGGAAGAGGAGTAGAGTTCCACAGGGGCGGGGTTTGGGTACCTGGGGGAGGGGTTCTGCGAGCTTCCTACTCCAAGCTGTGGCTCTGGTGCGTAGGGCGGTGCACCATTGGCTTTACCTGCCTCCCTGAGGACCTTGGGCTTCCAGGGATGTCTCAGAATAGTCTCCACAAGGGTGCAGATCCCACTGGGTGTCTGCTCCCACTACCAGGATCCAGAGAGGGCCATTTATTTTTTCTTAACATCTTAATATTTCTATTCATTTTGAGAATTCTAACTTTTGTTTATTTTTGTATTTTCTTCCTCATATACTAATCTCAAGTGGGTCTTTTATAATTGATTTTAGGTCTTTCTTCTTTTCTAATATATCCTTTAAATGTGATAAAAGTATATACTGCTATGTCTGCATTTCATAAATTACAGAAGTTTAATTTCCTTTTCTACCAGTTTTAAATGGGGTTAATTTCCCTTGTGATTTCATTTTTGTCCCATGTGTTTTATGTAAGCATGCAATTTAGTCTCCAAGTATTTAACAATGTTCCAATTATCTTCTTATAAATTTTTAGTTTGATTTCTTTGTGGACTGACAATAGACATTACATGCTCCCTCTTGTATTAAATTTGTTAATGTGTATTTTCATGCCTAGACTGTGGTTTTATTTAATAAATATTCCTTGTGAACTTGAAAAGAAACTATATTTTTCTGCTATTGACTATAGTAAGCTGCAGATTTTAATTAAATATAATTCATCTAAATAGTTCAGAGGATTTGATTTTCTTTTTTGGCAATTCAAAATATAAAACTATTGGTGGTTGTTCCAATTTGTGATATGCTTTTACAATTGATACAATTTCATTTTATAATAATGGTTTCCAACTCTGAAGGAGGAGGTACATCAGCTGTGGTACATTGCTTTTCAGAACACTAACATTAGTCTCACACACACACACACACACACACACACACACACACACAGAGAGAGAGAGAGAGAGAGAGAGAGAGAGAGAGAGAGAGAGAGAGAGAGTTTTATTCATATTATTCTCAATTAAAAATAAGGATAATAGGTAGGCAAGGCATGGTGGCACATACCTTTATGTCCATCAATTGGGAGGCAGAGGCAGGTAGATCTCTATGAGTTCAAGGCCACTATGATTTACACAGTGAGTTCAGGACTGCCAGGATTATATAGAGAGATCCTGTCTCAAAAAACAGGATTTAAAGGGAGTGGGGAGAAGTCAAGAATTGAACTCTTGGATTTGTTTATTTATTTAGTCTTTCACTGATATGCTTGCTCTTATTATTCAGAGTCATGTTTCTGGCCTGTACTATTTTCATTTTTTTTTTTTTTGATGAACTTAGTTTCCAAACAACTTGGAGAATATAGGACTAATGAACACAGATTTGTTCAACTTTTTGTGTTCCTGAGATTATCTTTTTTTTTTTTTTGCCTCAATTTTGAAGGCATTTCCTTTCAGCTTTAATTTCAGGTCAATATGGAAATTATTCCTCTCAACACTTGAAACATTTCACAATGTGTCTTATTTCTAAGACGTCAGGCATGATTTTTCTTATTGCTTCTGACTAGGAGGAAGCAAACTCTCCCTGTGCTGCTGTGAAGCTATTGTCTCTATATTAATTTCCCCAATCTGCATTTTAACAATCCAAAAGTAGATTGTCTGGATGCATCCTGATTGACATTCCATGTGATTCTGCATAAATGTAGCTGTGTCTTACATGAATTTGGGGGATATTGTTAACCATTCCTACTTTTTTATTAGATACTTTTTCATAAATATCTGTATTATTCATTAACATGTATTTTCATCTATTAACTTCTATTTTATTTTATAGTTTCACTTAAAGTATTTTGCTCAATTTAAGCTTTTCAAATTTCTTAGTGTCACAGAGTATCCTTAAAACTGTATTTGTTCTATTCTCTAGGATTTGATAATTTTATTGACATTGCATTTTTTCTGGAATTATTAGTAATTGGACAACTAATTTCTTTGCTGATCTGTTCAGAATCACGCTATTTTAATTCCAGAGTTTCTTCTTGTACCGATTTCTTACTTGTACATTAAGAACTAATCCTTGATATAATTACAAAATATTTCAGTTGGCTAAAAATTTCAATTTCCTAACATGTAGTCTGTTCCTTGTATGCTTGGAAAACCTACATTTCTTGATAATATTATATGCATTTCACATGTACTTCAGAAAAAAAAAAACATTAAAATAAGAACATCAATTCTGTAGAGTACTGAAATAAAAACAGACACATAGACTGATAATAAGAATCATTCATAATTTTTTGCCTTCATTATCAAATGATAATTAATAAAATAAGAAACCAAATTGGAAGGGATAATTTCCTAAAAATTAAAAAAAATATATATATACAGAAAGGCATACAAATACACACTCATGTATATATGTATATGTATGTATATGTATTGTGTATCATTATAGTTAAATAGAAAATGATATGTTTCATTTAGGCGTTATTAAAAACAACAAACACCAATAACAGCAATAACAATGCACCTCTTGTGTTGTTTATCTCTAAACTTTCTTATGTCTGTATTGACTTCACTCTTCTTGAAGAGTTAAAGTCTCTTCCTGTTTTTCCATTTGTGCTGTACTCTATCATAAAACATACCTTCTTCAAAGCATCCTTAATAGTGGCTATCAATCAATTTCTGTCAATAACCATGGTCAGTTACTAGATGTCTTGTTTTCTCCTACTGTAATTTGAATTAAATAATTTATTACAATGAAAAGACTTAATGCCTGTTTCTCATATCTAATGAATAAACAGTATTTTTATCAGTTGTATTATCTAAGGTATTCAATTATGTTTATAAAAAAGTATAAATATGCAATTTAGCTGTGTAATTCTAATATTAAAGATAATTGTGTGAAAACAAATGTCCTAAATTCATTCAGTAGATGAAGAATCAGAACAGAAACTATATGTGGGGCATGAATAAACTCTATAAGTTAGGACAAGACCTACTTGAGAAGAAAAGCTATTTGAATGCATCTGTGTTACCAACCTGCCTCTCTTTGATGCTGGTGCCCTTATTTTTCATATATAGGAATGTATCTTATTTGGAGCAGAGTAAAATAGAAGTTTGCATTTACAGAACATATTTCTTCAGAAAGGTCATTGTGTGCCTCAAACTCATTAATCCTCAAAGCATCCCTTGGGGTGTGTAACATATTACCCAGGTAAAAAGTTTTAAAGCTGAAATGTATAAACAATTTTATCCCACCACACTGAAATAAAATGGCCAAACCTTCAGTCAACACACATGTAACCCTTTTGAATGCCATATTATTTTTGTGAGGGTCGTTGAATATTCTAGATTAACATGTCCAACAAACACATTGCTGATAACATAAAGTAGTTACTATGTTAAAAATATGCTTTTTTATATTTAGTAAATATATGAGTTCTCAAGGTAAACATTTTATGTGCAGTTCTTTTAAGTTAGTACTTAGTAAGAAATTATACCCCGGCCCAAGAAATCATAAAATGGTATTGGCTACTCTCATTTAATTTAAGATGCTCAATGAGAAAAAAACAAAACACTTTAAAGTTCTGATTATAAATATTTGAATATGAATTCTACCTAAATTATTTGTCAAATCTCTACCAAATGAGTAGATCTAACCTGATAGAAATGAGTGACTTATTGGTAAGCATTGAAAAATATAGTAGAAACTTTGGAGTAAATATTCTGAGGAATTTGAAGGTATTCTAGTGAAGATTTTAATTATAAATAAAATTAGGTTTTATGCAAAAATACCTTAATATTATGCATTAATAATTACTTTATGAAATATGTGTAAAGTTTTTGAGCTAAACCCATGATTTTTAGATTATGATATATTGTGCATTTCATACATTTAATTTAAACACACTTTCCAAATGCTTCAAGATTTTTCTTTTCTAAGACTTTTATTTTTAAGATTATAATTATCTAATTTTTCAATTTTTTCTCCCCACAAACCCTCATGTACACCCTGCCTTCTCCCTTTTAAATTCACTCCTTCTTTAATTTTGTTATATACATTTATGTGTGTATACATATATATGTTTATATGAGTATGTATGTGTGTCTTCTGAAAAACATAAGTTAAACTTCTCAGTCTATAAAATATAACATGGAAAGAAGGTTTCAGAGCTCACAATTTGGCATTGGATAACCAATTGACAGCTCTTTCCTAGGTAAGATAATTTCTCCTGCTCCCAGAATTCCTTGATTGCTTGAAGCCTTCTGTTCCCACAACACTGCCAACTTCCATCCATTTTCACAGGTCTATTGGTTTCATTCTTCGTTGATCATGTTTAGGGAGTCACACTGGTGGTGATACTTCATAGATACTGCTTCTGACATTTCTTGAAGAAACAATGGCACAGCATATTTTCTTTTCCCCTGTCTTTTATGGCTCTGCATTTTGCCTAGTAGTATTTTTCTATAGCATTCTAATTAAATGAAACATGTGCTCACCAAGAGGGAAGTGGTGCCTGTTACTTGTACCCTTACCAACTATTGAAGGATAGGGAAATAAGGATTTTGGAAGAACAACCTACAGATATCACTTTATCAAAAAAGAATACTCTCTAATTGCATTCTAAATATTTGTTCTTGTGCACACAGATAAATACAGTTCTATCCCCCATCGAGGAAGCTTCTATTCATTTACTGTTAAAAGAGAACAACGCAGTGAAAGTGTGTGTTGATCACTTTATGATCATCAGAAATGTTTTATATTGCATAGTGTTTGCGTGAAGCTTATAATTTTGTCAGATACAATGCCTGTATAAATTGAATATATTATTTTTCTTATGTACCTGTCACAACATTATAGGGCAACAACTTATTTGAGACACATTCCTAAATCATTTGCTCATGATACAACTTAAATAAAGAGTGTTTTCTATTTTTTTTTTTTGCTACATTAAAATACAAAGTAATTCTTTTGCTAGGAATTTTATTCAGTAGGTTTTAAATTATACTTTTGTACAATGGATAGTTAAAACACAAACCACTTCACAACTTTGAGTATATGATAAAAGTTGTAGAGTGCCCATCACCAGGAATCTTGCTTGAAGTTGAACTACTGCTCCTCAGTGATAGGATATCTCAGGAACTGAAGATTCTTTAGGCATTTATAAAGAATTGGGTTTGTTATTGTTTTGTTGTTTGTTTGTTTGTTGTATTATTTAGTAAAATTCTAGGAAGTTCATTATAATTTTAGGAATTTATTAGCTGTTTTATGTCACTTAATGTTACAATAATCTAACACATACATAGGGAAGTATTGTATTTATTTTTAAATCAACTTTATAAAATAAATTAAATGTTTAATAAACATCTTCTATATTAAGACACTGTACTGAATATGGGAAGATGGAGAATATTAACTCTAAGAATATTACCAAAAATGTTTGTCTTGTGATTGACCAAAAATATTAAAAAATTCTGTATTATTTGTTATTTGATTAAAGATTAAGATAATAATTCAAAAACTCTAAAAATAGAGACATATCATGGGGAAATGGTATTATTTTAGGAGATAGTTGAAAAGGCTTTAATATACAGTACATATTTAAGTAATAGTTTTCTAAATGTATCTAAAATACATATGACACTGTGGCTTTTATGAAGTGTTTCATGTGAAGATTAATTATTCTAGTTAATCATATCTTGCTGAAGCAGAATTTCCTTGTGGAAACTTGAACAAGGTTTTTGGAGGCTCAAAGGCAAATATATCACCATAAATCCCACCCAACTTTGGTGAAGACTCAGGAAAGATGATCTCTGCAATGCCCTGACAATTGGTCCACTAGAGAGTGTTTTCTTACCCACAATTCTTTACAGCTTTTAAAACCTTTGGGAAGAGACTTGTTTCTTTGATTTCCTGAGTGTTTTGATTACCTGAGCTTCCTGGCTTTCATAACTTTCATCAGTCTTATCCTCATCACACTCCTGAGTCTTAAGAGACTTTCTTTTTCCACAGAAGCAGTAATAACACAGCCAAACAGCCAAGTTACCATCAATTAAAAATTTAGATTGTGGTACATTCATGAATGTATATTTTCAATAGAACACAGAACCCTATGGAAATCAAATTTTAGTTGTAAGAATGGGATAGCCTAGTTGCCAAAAGAAAAAAATTAAATAATTTATTAGTTGTAAATTTTATATGAGCATCATTATTTATTTTTGTTTATAAGCAGTTATAGGAGTTACAGTCTATATTTTAATGTTAGTCACATATGTTTATAAATAAGTTAAAAACATTATATTCCACACCTATGTTTTGACTACTAGTTATAAATAGTAAAATAAGAAGAGACAGCACAAAAAACATAAATGTGAAACACTGAGAGAAGTAAAAAATAAAAGAAGGATTTAACAAAAATTCTATTGAAAAAGATTTTTAACCTATCGGAAATCAATAAGAAATAGATAGTTAAATGGAAAACAGAGTGAGTAGGGAGACATTCTTCAAATTTTTGTCTTCTCCATTCTTTGACTCCAGTAAGAAATCACACTAGCAAAAGTTTCTGTTTTTATTATCACAACAAATATAGAATTCACTTAAAAATAGAGATGTTGAACTTGAGTTACTCTGAGTTTCTATGAGAAAGCAGCAATTTTGAATTCTATGTACAGCACTATGGGCTGTGAAACAAGAACTACCAAGGACGTCAGCAGGTTAATGTATTGTAGACTTTGAAGCCTGTTTATCTTCCACTGATTTTTTTCTCTGAAAATTATTCAGTGACAGAATATTATTGAAAGCATGGATTGTCTTATTGATGTTCAAAGTTAGACTAATATGAGTGCTTTTCAAACAATAGTTAAAAGCATCAAAACTATTTCTCAAATCTGGGGAGAGATCTGTCAGTAAAGTACTTGCTTTGTGAGTATAGGACTTGGGTTCAGTCCTCAGAGCAGAAGTAAACTGTAGCACATACTTGTAATCCCATTGCTAGGAAGGTAAAGTCATTCAGATCCCTGAGAAGCTCAACCAACTAGATCATAGTACTTCTTAAGTTTCAGTGCAGTCAAAATATCTACCTGACAATAAGGAGAGCAATGTCTGTGAAATGATACTTAATGCTGGCCTCAGGTCATCAAGTAAGTGCAAAAAGACATGCATGTATATTCCTTCTGACATAAATGTACACAGGTACACTGACATGTTAGATAGATGATAGATAGATAGATAGATAGATAGATAGATAGATAGATAGATAGAGATATAGATAGATATATGTACACACACAGTAAAATACACATGCAAATATACACTCACAAATACACACACACAGACACACACACACACACACACACACACACACACAGACACACACACTTCTCAACTCATAGTAAATTTGTTTACTGATAATCTAGAATGCTACATCAAGAGTTTCAGTAGTCAAATTCCAGGTTGTTTCAGTTTTTTCTACATATTTGCATATGTCTTATAAATACCATCACTATACTGAATGAACAATTACTTCATATAGTGACTGACTTCTTCATGACAAATAGTATATCTACTTATATTCTAGCCAATTATCATTTGAATAAACATTTGTAAATTTTTCAAAAGTTTTTACTTTTTTTACTTTTTAAGTCTTCATGCTAGGATGAATTCACATGGTGTTTATCTTATGGAGACAAATTTTATGAAGAATAAAAAATGAGACAATATCTGTTTGCTCATTTTATTGGATAATTCCAATAAATTTATTTCATACCTGCCATCAGTGCTTGTGAATTCTGGGAAGTATAAATAAATGCTAAATATCTCAAAAACAATCTTCTAATTCCAATGCATAAAATAAAATTATAAAGATGTACAGAAATAAATGTACCTCAATGTTCAAAATTACTAGTGCTCTCTCCTGGCCTGACACAATATTTAACAATTCTTTTATTGCTACTTGATCTGACCAGATACCCTCTCTATACAGAAACATATTTCTTTTTCCAGTGATAAGTTTTATGGCACCATGGTTTTAAAGATATGTTTTAATGTATGTGTACACATGTGTGTTTGTCCGTGTATATGCATGCTGTGGTCTGAGGAAACACAAACATGTCTGATCCCATGGAGCTGGTTTTATCCCTGACATAAGTGCTGAGAAAGCAATTTGAGTTCTCTGAAAGACCAAGAGGTGCTCTTATAGCTGAGCTATCTCTGCAGCCCTTGTGCCATCACACTTAATTACATTTATCTGGCACTGTAATGTAATTAAATTAGAAAATAATCTTTACCAAACAGGCTATATGATATCTGTTCTGAGTGATTACTTATCCTTTTTGTCAGAATTTCCCTCTGAATCCCTTCTCTGTAATTAGGGGTCTAAGTGTGACTACAGGGTTTTCCACATTACCTTCTAATTGGAGTTCCCACTCCTGGATGTCTCCATATGGCTACATCTAGTCGTGACTTTAGTTAATGTCAGAATCATCCTCCTTTGAGATTCTTCTTGCTGCTCTACTAGATTAACATCATTTCTTTATCTACTCACTCTCTAGCTCATTACACCTGTTAATTTTCTTCACGGCCTACAGCAATCAGGAATATACATATACACATACACACATATACACACATACGCACACATACACATACATAAGCACACACATACACACACATATACAAACACACACATACACATACACACACACATACACACACATATACACACACAAAGACATATATGTATAAATATTTAGAAATTTTACAAATACAATATATGAGACATACACACACGGGCATGTGTAGATGTGTGTGTACTTCAGCCAGCCTGAAGTTGAATATAAGTGGTAAGATGAAGCAAAGATTATTACTGGTCACCCATATCACCTACTGCAGTAGTAGTGCCAGAATTTATGAAGAGATAAATCTATGTGGGTAAGGGCGTGGAGGTGAACAGGTGTAGCTAATGCATGTGTGTGAATATATAATATTTAAGTAACAAAATATATTTTTGCACCACAGAATGGAGGATAAAACTATTATTCCTACTGCTTAGATTTTCCCCTATTTAATAATGATCATAATTAATTCCTGGGTTTTTTATGGTAGTGTTCTGATAAACAGGGCACCCTTTCACATAGTTCATCCAAAGGGGTTCCCAAGATAACAATCTAACTGTACATTTAAAATTATTTAGGCCCATATTTAATTACATGGGTTCTATGCTGGCACATTTTAATTTATCAGACTTCATTAGTGCAGTTTCATAACTTAATTAGGCTTCAAATAAATTATATTTTAAGTATTAAAGGGAGAGGGGAGTTGACAGTTTCAATGATCTTAGGACTGCCCTGCTCATGTTTTCAGTGTTTAGAAAGTAGGATTAAAGTAACTTCTGTCAAATATTTTAATGTCAAAATTACTTTCTTTTGTTACCAATGAAGATAAAATCTCTTGATATGAGAAAAAAATCTGTGTTAAAAGTTAAAATAATACTTTTTTCCTGAGAAATGTTGAGGAGAATTTTTTAACATGAACTTTCTAGTTCTTAAAATTGCATTATTGTAATGCTGCCCTTAAGGCCGTTATGCAATGGTTTATACCATCTTCTGCACTAAGTAGCATTGTTTTCAGAGTATTCCACCTCAAGCTGTTGTGTGCACCCTGTATAGAACAAGGCCTGTCTCTCTCTATCCTTCACTTTACAAAGGGAGCAGCTGCTGTCCTACAAGACAGTGCCAACTTCAAACCTCAAGCATCTGGAGGCATGGTGTCTTGACTGATGACTGAAGATTCTTTGTCTGGCCAAAACGGGGATAGAGAAGCCCAGTTAACATTAAATTACATTGAGTCTCTAACAACAGCTATCCTACTTGAAGTTGATATTAACTCTTTCTTCAGAAGACAAATACAGTAACTGGAACCAGAGTTCCAGCAGGTTTATAGCCTCTCACATACAGTGTCTCCCAGTAAGATTTAGTAAAAGAGAGACTAAGAGAGACCCACACCCGGGCTTTCCTAACAAACACAATGTATACAGCTTTAAAACCCCATTCTGCTTTATCTCCTTGAGAAAACATGAATGCATTTTTGATATATAATTGTGAGAGTAGGTTTTGAATATGCATTTTGGTTACATGAAAGTCGCTCTTTCTTATTTGTGGAGCTTCTTCTCATCTTTCTTCTTTCCAAATATAGTACAGACACATGGACAGGATCAATTTTATTTTGCTATAAGAAATACGATGGTTTTTCCTTTTCATAAAGCTAATACATATAGCAACTATCTTGATAATAAGCACTATTCTTAGTAGTTTTTATTCATCACTTAATAATATAAATATGTCTATATTTTGAGAAGTAAGCTTAACCCACAGGGACCAGGAAATAAAATACAATGTTAACTACTTTAATTGAACCGAATGTACTAAGTAAAATATATTCTGCAGCCAATTGTTAAACCAAGCTAACTTCAGGCCAAATGTATTCTATACATGTGACACTAGATTGCCTGTGACAGATGGCAATGCGTTTGACATCAGCTAGCATGCATAAACTACACAGCTTCTTATCTCCTGAAAGAAAAAAAAAACTAATCAATATTTCTTAGAATGACAGGTTTCAGTGGACTATAATATCTTATGTTTAAAGTTAAGGAGGATAAGTTTCATGTATTTATGGATGTGATGCTGGTTAATTATCTACATAGTCTATGAAATGCATTGTATAAATACATGTGATACATTTAAAAATTTACTAAACTAGTTTAGATTAGTTTCAGTGCATAATATAGATCAATATGAAACTCCACAAAGTGTTTTTAACAATGTTTATACTTGTGCTCTTGATGTTAATGCAAACTACAATGCCATCCACACTTCCAGAGGGTCATTATAAATCTCAAATTTATTTTAACATAAAAATCTCCTTAGTAAATATACTATTTGCTAAAAATGTAAAATATGTTCATGGGTTTAAAAATCAGATTTTCAAGTTTCAACATGATAGCATATACAGTTATGCAGTTAAAAGTGTTAATATTGAGCACATTTTCAAGTAGACAATGTATCTTTAAATACTGTAAGTAGTCTGAAGGCTGATTACTTACTTGCTCTATATGGGTTTAATTCAACCTATTAAATACTGATACAGTTTCCAAATATTCTACTCAAATGCAGAGCATGTTAGCAGTCATTCTAACTAAGAAGTAAATGACAAAGAGGAAATAATTTTGCTTCTACACAAATATTATTTCCAATATACTTCCTGGTTATCATATCCTTTAGTGTAGGCATTAAAAATTAGCCACCTGCCATTCTCGCAAGCATTGCAGTACACATGTTTTCAATTATAGTCTGCAACTTCTGTTTGTAAACTGTGTCCTTTACGACTCTTATTTTCTCTGCAGCTGCTTTTACAAAAGCAGAAATCTGGGACTTTCCCAATCTAAGAGACTGGACTAATATAACCTTAGCATATCAGTCCCAGGATTTCAATTGGTCTTAGAATGATGAACATATTTTGTATACATTCACTGAAATAATGAACTATGGCAATTACGGAAATGAAAACCTGATAGATTAGAAAGAACAGTTTTCTCTGTTCTTCTAAATTCCTATGTATAATTACTGAACTATGACTCATTCTTTGAATGCTCTACAGAGAACTAGCAATAAAAAAATATCAAAATGATTCATTAGAGGTATCATAATAACTGTGGTCTTGGGTGGAATTCTCAAAGCAAAAGTGAAGTCTCTTGTTCCTGAAACATGCATATACCACAACAAGAAATTACTTCAGCAAAAGCTCTACTGACAATTAACATTTCAGTGGTGCATATTTGCACCTCACTGTTCAAATCATTTCCATTCCCAGTTTATTTTTAAGGAATTGCTTCAGAGTGTACATGGCTGACATTTTCTACCAAATTCCTAAAGCTTAAAGAAAATGTCAAGATAAAATCAACCTCAATAATTTTTTTTTAGATAAGTGTGATGACAGTTGTTTGAGGACCTTAAAATGAATGGCCTGTTACCTAAAATACAAAGTCACTACTAATGCCATTCAAGGCTTTCCTCCCAGGCTTATCAAAAAGTCATTCCACCACATTCTGCTTTCCAGCTCAATGTTTATAGCACCTGCATGGATTTCTCTTTAAACAATTCCTTCATTCTCTATTTTAGACCAAAACATTGTTCATAAAGTTCTTATATCTCTATGGAAATCCTCTGTGTTTTCTACTACCCGAAGTTTAGTCATTGTAGAGACCAGCCATGATGCTTTCCACATTTTTACAGGCCTCACTCTTTAAATATATTAAAAGCAAGTACTGCAGCATCCTCACAATTCCTGTACTTATATCTCATATAACTAATCAATGTTTTTTTTTTTAAAAACCACTTTGTGTGTAAACACCCTGAACATATGATCTCTGTGGTCACAATTCTGTAAATAATGCCAGTAGCTTGCCAATTGGAATCATTCATAGAAAGAACTGAACCACAGACATTATGTTCATAAGTTTAGCTATGTTTAGTAAAAGTAGACAATAACTTTATATTGTGGATTCTCCTTTTTATGCTTAAAATTATTTTAATATACTTTAATAATTAGAATAGCTGAAGCAAATGCTTCTAAATATTAAATTAAAATTTTATTTTGATATCTTTATCATGGCATTCCTTGAGCAATACAGAAATATGTTTCATTTTTTTAATGTTTGAAAGCAAATCCTCTACATCAGACATGTGGTAGATACAAACTATAACTGTATGGAGTAAACACAGTTTCTTTCCTTGTAATTTGTAAAAATAGGATTAAGAAAAGACTTGGCAGGAGATTACAATAAAGTAAGAAGATAGCTATTTTTAATGGGTTGTACATTATGTTTTGGTAATTGTCTCTAAAATGCTCACTTGTTTAAGACAGTCCTAGAATTGGGAGTTGGTGGAACCGTTTAGAGGTACAGCCTATTATGTGGAAGCTGGGTTACTGAAAGAAATAACATTTAAATGATAAAAACAGTTCAAAGTTTTCTAAATGCAGACAAAACAAAAAGCATTACATTTTAATATTTAGTATTAATAATTAATTTAATAGATAATATTTAAAAAAACAGGTTAGAAAGAAATTTGTAAATTAAGGAAAGTTAACAGCATTATTGGACTCCTGAAACCAAAGCAATAGAAGATATTAAAGAGTATTAACCACTCATTAAGACAACTAAGCAGAAGAGACAGTCATATCCAGGGATGAATATGTCAAGTGGTTATCCAAAAACAAATGTCAACCTTAAAAACCTATGCACATGAGTAAGAATATAGAGACTGAGCAGGTTATAGCTGTGTATTTAGTAATATACACATATAAGACAGCTATTAAAATGAAGAGTGACCATAAATTTAAAAGACAGACAGTGTGTGGGTGGTGTGGGGAGGTTTAATACATGACAAGTTTTCAAAGAGCAAAGAGGGAAATGACTTAATTATCTCAAAAAAGTAAAAAAAAAAAAATGCAAAAAAATTCTGGAGAACATTGAGAAAGCTCAGTGGGCAAAAGCAATAGGCTGGCAAGTCTCTTGACCCAAATTTCATACACAGAATCCTCATAAAGATTGAAGAAGAGAACTGGCTATAACACCAGTTCTGAGAAGGAAAGAAACGAGTGTGTTTGATAGACTACTTGAACAGAAAAAATAGCCAGGATACTTAAATTCTTACTCTGCGTATTTTTTATGAATCATCGGTCTGTGGCAACTCTGTCCTTATTTTGGATGCGAGACATGTCTAAAGTATGCTTATTATATAATCATTGTGGTAATTATAGACTAATCTTTCTATGAGTACAAACAGTTGAGAAGTTTCATCTCCTACAGTTTATTTTTATTAGTCACAAGGAAAAGGGCTTCCCTAGAAGATTTTCAGGAAAACTGTAGCAACATTTGCTATTTTAAAACATGTAGTGTACAATTTGTCAAATTTAGCTCTGTAGTAAAACATAAAAAGAAAAAAGCAAGTTCTTATAATCTGTTCCTTTGAGCCTCCTTATCAATTAATATTATTTAGCTAACAAGTGTGAGGGTTCTGGCTTATTTCTACAGAGGTGCTGAATCTTTCAGGCAGACTGTGCATTTGTCTGTGTTTTGGTGTAGTAGATTTTTGAAAGCCAGTATTAAATAAGTGATAGAGAAAGACTCAGATTGTCAGAAAAAAATGATGTAGAGAGGCTTCAGATGCAATCCAAAATCAATGCAGCCAAGTGCTTTTAAACTGGATGAAATGTTACTCTTCCTCTCAGTGACATCCTGTACTGGATCAATGTGTTGGGTACAAAAAGGCATGAAACAGAGATTCCATGGTGAGCAGTTGACATGGTTACAAATGGACTTACTAAAGAGATGAATTAAATGGTATTGGTAAATTTGATCTGCAGTTCTATAAACTCTCAGTCAGGAAATCCTGATAAAATTGACAAATAATAGTTATTGTAATTTTAGTCTTAATTTGTGGCAGAATCTCCCAACTTCAGTACTCTTGACATAAAAGTTAGCCAGCTCTCCTTCTGAAGACCTTACCTCTTCATACTGACATTCTTGGTTTCTAGTATTTGTACCACAATCTTCATTTGAGGATGATATTTTCCTTAAATGAGCCCTAGAGAGATAGTTTTATATTTAAAAGCACTTGCTGTTGTTGCAAAAGTCCATAGCACACACGTGGAAACTAAAAATCATCTGCAATTACAGTTTTAGATCATCAGATGCTGATGTCCTCTTTGGCCTCCATGGTCAATTCACGTTGTGGTACACAGACATATACACAGGCAAAATAGTCACATATAAAAAATAAAGATAAATCTTTATTAAAAGTTCCCTAAGAAGCAAAACTGTTCTTGTTGAGAAACTCAAGAAATACTGTTGACTCATAGATAGAAATCAAAGTTGATATATATAGATATACTGTGGGAAAAGAATATTTAACAGGAATATTAAATTCAAGAAAAAAAGCACAAAACACCCAGTGTTGTCTACTTTAACTCTTGTACTTTAGCAGATATTTTAGTTTTGTATGTATATTTCATGACCATATTTATTTTGTAAAAGAAACGTTTTGGTTCAAATGGGTAAATATTGTGCAAGAAACAACTCTATGATGAAGTATTTCATAAGCATCCCGTTATCTTGACCCATCCATATATTGGCCATCAAACCTAGGACCACAAGTATGCTTGGGAATTACTCTATAACTGGTTACAACAATACTGCCAAGTATTCATATCATGACAAACCTGTAAAGCTTTGTATGTTCTCAATGTAAGTCATATCCTGAAAGGATTCTTGTAATGCCAGATTCATATATAGTTAAAATAGTTCTTCAAATACTTGAAATAAAATTTTTAAAAAATCACCTCTCTGTAGCTCTAGTAAATCACACTTGAGAGTCAGTTTTGCATTACTGTTTATTGAGAAACTAAAGGAGGTAAGTTTTACAAATGACTGTAGCCTAAAGTCTGATTCCAGCAGCATTTCATATTCTATTAAAATTTTTCTTCTTTGAAAAGTTAGTGATTTTACAAGGAGTCATTTTTCTCACTCCCTTATCCTCTTGGTCTGCCTTTCTCCTCTCTTCTTTTACTGCCACTCATTGACAGAATGAAATTACTTACATGATAGTTACTTGAAGTTTCTCAAATGATAGTTATCTCAAAATATACTCCATGTCTAAGGATACTAAGAAATTAATATTGTTCTAGAGTTCAAAGCCCACAGAAGAATTAGAGTCAGATTTTTTTCTTTTAACATTGTCAGCCTAATTAAAAGTTACACTGAACAATACACATTTTATGCATGAACTGTCACAGTAAGTTTAGAGTTCCAAAACATAGACCGTAGTCATCTCTTGTGAGTTACAGAGAGGAACAGATGCAATGTATACTAAGTGTACCTTGTCTGGAGGGAAGAATGCAGCAATGCAAATATATTCAATTTCCGGTATGAAGTTATGGAGTAAATTGCCTGTAAACAGAGAGGAGGGGACGAAGAAATGATTCACAGGGTTATACCTCAGAACAAGATGTTGAATATTCTGGATACTTCAATGTTTTCAATATATTCCAGATTATTTATGAAATGTTCATAGCAGTTTTTTTTATCAAAACAAAACTTACAAATATGTCACATATGTTCTATAATAAAGAAAAATTATGCACAAGAGTGTATCAGGGACAACTAGTGGCCTGTATACTGTATAAAAATCAACACAACAAATGTTCCTTTGCTGCTGCAATCAGAACTGCTATGCTCCTGGCACCCATGGATCCACATTGTGGGACTAGGTGCTACAATCTCTGTTATTTTTGAACCCTATTAGACAACATAGTTTTAAGAAACAGAATAAATTTCCAGAGGAAATATTTATGGTTCTTTGGACTTTTAGCACATTAAATTGCTTGTGAAAAAGCCTGATCTTTCAAGGTGATTTTAAACAATATATGAATATTATCTCAGTGATGAAATACAAATACTTTTGGAGAATCCTGCGCCCCACCATGGTAAAGACCCTGATCTTGTCAGAAAACTCCCTGATGTAATATAGAAGAATATTTTGTAAACAAGCAATTCTATTTTTCTGAAATGTGATTTATTCATATTATCATTAAATATCAAAAAGTTATTCTTATACACAAATCCTACAAAATATCACATTTGATCTCAAAACACAGGGATTATAAATTAAATATATGTGACTGGCCATTTTTATCAGGCAGAATTTAAATTTATTTTACATTGTTATAATTTTAATGCTTTTTTATTCTTTAACTGTATATAAATCCCATTTACTTACCGATGATTTTTACTTTAGTTCTTTCATTTTTTCTAGAAGTTTAAATTTTTAAATTAATTTTATGTGAGAGATTTGAAGCTATTATAATGTGGAGATTTATATATGACCACCAAAGATTACGCTTTCTTATTTTTTACCACCAGCTAAGGCTTTATGGTGCCTTACTTCAGATATTGTGACCCAAGATTGATCAGTATCATTTACTCAGTTAAACTATGCATGTCACTGTTTGCCCATGCTAATTTGCACTCATAAGTCTTCATTTGATTTAAAATCACACTTTCTTAAATATTAAACTAAAATCCTACTTAATGTAGATAATATATTATCATGCTTATAATATATATATATATATATATATATATATATATATATATATATATATATTTTTTTTTTTTTTTTTTGGAATCTACCTCTACATGAACATTCATCATACTTCACCTTAGCAAGGATATATATAATGTTAAATCTATATGTATATTTATTGAAGAAAATTAAGAAAGGTAGTTGGTACATATCTTGAAAGATCTGTTAGCTCATGCAGAGAATTCGTATCTACTTAAAATTTGTCAGTAAACTATTGAAAGCGTTCAGTGTCATAATTCCATTGCATTTAAATATTCCTAGGGAAGTCACTGGCCCAGTGTGAAGACAAGATCTAACCCTGAACTGAGTCTGCTTTCAACCTTGGTCTGAGAATTCTCTTTTTGAAGTAGACCACAATCAAGGAAGAAACCAATAACTAACAAAAGGCTGATATGTGACTGAGAACTTGACCTTACATTGATCATCTTTGTCATTGTTGCACCTCTACCATTGTTCAGGGTCCATCACAGGTTGAAAGAGTGTAGGAACTGTAGGATGGGGAGGTGGGCAGTGAAATACTGTCTTCTTGACTTAACTCATTGCCTCACATCACATCTGGTTCCCTGCTCCAGATATATGTGAGTTTAATCCAGCTAGAATTTCTGTATAAATGCAAAAGATAATCTTCATGCCCCTTTTTCTACTTGCAAGCATTGGCTATATCTGGCAGTTGTTAGGTACTGATGAAAGACAGAATCACTTGTTTCATTTGGTGTACCCATTGGTAAGCTTTAAACTGTCCTGTGAATTTTTACAAACCAATTGTTAAGTAGATATTTTCTTGGAAGATGCAAAACCCAAGCATACCTATTCTATATCATGGAGAGTCTGTGATAGACCAAAGTACAGATATCACTAAAGTTCAGTTTGTTAAATCAGTGAGTTTTATTAGAGTTATTTACAAGATAATGGATGTAGGGTTATGTAAAGGATCATATATTACCAAAGATAGCTATTTAACCAAAACCTACCCCAGCATGTGTGACAGCTTACAAAAATCTAGAAATCTGAAGCACACTATGCAGTCCACAGGTAAGTCAACAATTTGGAGAGTGTTCTTTCCAGCTCTCAGTTTGTCTGAACCTCTTCCTGGAATCTCAGCTGGTCTATTCTTCACCATGGATAGAATCTCAGCTATGGATACCTATAAGATACTGTCTAAGTGGCTTCATGTAGCACATAGTGTATTGATTTTGCTTCTGGAGAACATCACCTACTACCTGGTATGACTGCCAAACTGTGTCATTAGTATAAAAGCCGTATTTTAGGCCAGGATAAGGACTCATCTCGGCCATATAATTCAACAAGAGGCCCATATCTGAAGCCAGAAAAAAAATACATCTCCCAACTCTCAACAACTTCATTCAGAAGACTGAAAATTGTCTTTCATATGCTAACAATTTGCTACAGTGAGTGACCTTGGTGATAGGTTATTTCTCTACCTCCAGTGAAATGAGCCTACTTAAACCAGATTAGATTACATTAAAGGCAGGTTTATAGGGAAACTACTCTCAAGTGGCAAGTTCATTGGCCCCAAAGGCAAAGGCAAAAAAGTCCCCATGGAGAAAGAGGAGGAGGGGAGGAAAAAAGAGAAAAAGGTGTAATAGAGAAGAGTGAAGAGGAAATGAGCTAAAGAGAGACCAAAATGTCTGGATTATGTAGGGAAAGAGCCTCTAGGGGAAGGACAGTGTAGCCCTTGGCTGAAAATTTCAGGAATGGGAGCAGGGTAAACCAAGTAGGAACCTAGGGATGCTGGGAGAACCTAGAGGCCAGGTCTGCTATAGTATGTAAACTATGTGCCTCAGTCCTTTGTCTGAAACCAAACACCTGGAGTCAGTGTGGTAGAACAGAACAGGAGAATAGAAGGAACAACATTTGCAGTCTATAAACACCCACCACTATATTTCTTTTCTCATAACTGAGCAACAAAAACTTACTAAACCTGTATTATCTGTTCAGTCAACAGTTTCATCTCACAGATGATATAACGTTATCTTCATAGGTCAGGAATTTTATTTAAATCGTATGATATTACCATGTATAAGTAATATTTCATTATTGATCTTTTCTGTTTTTTGGTCCTGTGCCTTACATTAAATGTAGCACTCATGCCTGTGTTTTAGATGAAAGATAAAGACTGCATATAAACATTTAAAAAAATAGGCTATCTCTAGGATATATAAATTGACTAATTGATGACTTAATGATTTTTATCATCCAGGGAATCATCAATACAGTCTAGATGCTGTTTTCCATATTAAAAAAAATCAAAGAATTAAAACACATTCTCATTGTAACCTTCATTTTATCATACATTCTTTGTTATTAAATAAAAAAATGGAAACGTTCATATTTTTAATGAGTGAGATTTTGATATTCAAAATTATTAAAATGACAGTGATTGACACCAATAAAATGAAAATAATAGAACATAATTATTTAGAGCTTAGCAATTTATATATTTCATCTGACTCTCATTATATTTTATGCTTTGTTGATTTCTTTCTATTTAAAAATCAATTTTAGATCTTTTTCAGGATGACTAACTTTGAAGCTGTTGGCCCATCTGTTTATTCTTTGTTAAGCAGCCTTTCTGAGGTTACTCTGAAATTGTAAGGGAAGTGATTTGCTTTGATAAAAAAAAGGGTTTTCAAAGAAAAAATAGCTTCATAATTTCTTTTTGTACTCGATAATGAGTTGTTTCTAACACACACGAAATTCATCATAAGTAGAAAAAAAGGTTAGTTATTTAAAAATTGCTATTATTAAGTAAATCTCTTATCTTCAAGGCTCAATTCTTTATGGAGTGAAAGTGTGCATTTTGAAATTTCATGCTTCTTTTAAAAATGTTTATAACATATGCACAATGATATCTTGACCATAAGTTTGCATGCCATAATTTCTTTCTTTTTTTTGCTGTATCTTATTATTTATTCTGTATAAAAAAATTTCAGAAAAGCTGGAGAGAAAATGGATATTAGTTCATTTCAAATCCCCTGTATATTTTTTATTTCTATGTACACGTTCATAATGTTCTTTTGATGTTGCAAAAGCTTTGAAGTTATTAACTAGTATCAAGTCACCAGATCATAAACAGAAAATACAAGTTCCTGTAGTCATCACTTTACTGTTCTATGCACATCCCCAGAATATTAATTTTGTCTGGTTTTCTTGAAATTGTACAAGCTTCTAAAAAATAGCAGAGCCATATAAGGCTCACATACTGTATGAGGATGTAAAAATCCTTTTTAAAAGATGTATCATGTGGCATTAGTTTAAACATAGCAAAACTCTTAAAATAGCTAAATTCTCCAAAGATAATATTATAAACCATGATCAGAGATTTCAGGAATGCCCTTCGTTGATATGATGCTTCATTCTAACAGTTCTTTCTGCTAACAGTTATTCTTGGTTCAGGAACTGAAAATGATTCAGACATACTGGTATCTATTTAAGGTATGACTTTAACATCACTCTTAAAGACTCTTGATATACCAATATATTCTGTGCATTTACAATTCCCATAATGCTTTAACTATCTTTGACTAAATAAAGTAGATTGCAAAATATGAACAAATGACAAAGTTTATTAGTTGGCTTTTCTCAAAGAAATCTGGATGCAAATTATGCATATTGCACAATTATATTTTACCCAATAAGTTACAGCAAAATAAATAAAGCACAATTAATAGAACGTGGCAACTTAATTCAAACATGATATTTCAGTATGAGGAAGATTATATGTGAATATATTAATATGCTACTTTTTAAAGAATTTCATCCATGACTACAGTGTTTACAACATTTCTTTCCTACATTTTTCCTTCTAACTGTTCTTACATCTTCCTTGACTCACTCTCAACTATAAGATATCTTCTTTTTAAATTATTATTAAAGTGAACTGGAAGCCTTCTACTTGAGAACTAGTTCTCAGAGCAGACAAATGAGCTTTGTATTACTTATATCTAAAGATAAGTAGAGTTCTCAGCCCACATCAAAAAAAGTTTCTTTGGGAAGTACACAGAGGCCATTGAATAAATCACAACTCATCAAAATGCAGAATAGTGTGGGGAGCTGACAGAAGGCAGCTGTCATCCTTGCAGCCATCTTGAGCCATAACCCTGACAAGAGACTTGTTTTCAACAGCCTACAACAGCTGAGCACACTCTGATAACATCTTGTTTTATATACCCAGGATTTTCTCTAGGGTGTGTGTGACTTAAAAGCGTGACTTAAAGGCGTGATTTATGAAGTGAGACTTATAAAAGGCAAGAGGAAGACAGAAGAGGGGACTTGTTTAACTTGGAACTTGGAGACACTAGGGACTAGGAACTAGAAACTAGGAACTCAAGACTTGAGACTTGGACTAGGAATGAAGGACTTGGAAAGAGAGGAGAGAGACTTGAGAATAAATTGGACTGAAACACACTCTGTCTGGTCTCCATTCTTTGCATCTGCCCTCAGTCTCTCTCTTGCTGAACCCTGACCAGTGGACTGGAGCAGCAGTATGAGCCAGAACAATTTAGCCCCCAAAGCTTGGGGCAGTGCTGGCTCTAACAATTTTGGCCCCCAGGCTTTTGGCAGTACAGGTTCCAACATTTGGCAGAACAGTCCTCGACAGAGTAGAACTGATTATAAGTTCTAATCCACATTTAATATAGCCACAAAATAACCCACATACTAAATTTTCAGGGGACAGCATAAATGTGGGGGGTGTGGGGGAAATTGTACATCTAGAGAACTAAGACATCTCCTGGGAAGTGAATTTTCTCTATATGACAAGAAGCTGTGCCCAAAAAATCTCAGAAATATGAATATGTAAACAATACCTGTACAATTACACCCCCATTTGTACTCAACATGGATGAGAGAGGTGTCACATGGGCCTTAATGAAGAGCTATAAGTAATTAATGGCTGCTGAGAGAAAAGAATCAGTCTTTTTAAAGGATTAGTCTCCTTAAAGGTTACTTAATCTTAAGACGTTAACCTAAACACATATACAAAAAAGATGAACAACAATAAATAAGCATTAATAAAAGAACTTATTATGTGGCATTTATAAATTCATGTATGTATTTATGTATGTATGTATGTATGTATGTATGTATGTATGTATGTAACATTAACAGTTAAAGAAAAAGCAGCCACAAGACAACAAGTAACCCAATTATAAATAGGGCACAGAACTGAGCAGAGAGTTCTCAAAGAATGAGGCATAAATTAATGAGAAACTATTAAAATTTTAATATCCTTAACAATTAAAAAATGTGATTTAAAACTACTCTAAAATTTCATCTTTCCCCAGTCAAAGTATCTAAGATCAATAAGACAAATGATGACACATAATAGGAAGATTCAGGGGAAGGGAAACCCATTCATTGCTGGTGGAAGTATAAACTGGTACAGTCACTATGGAAATCTCTGTATAAGATTTTAGGGCATTTAGGAGTAAATATACAACAAGATACAGCTCTACCAGTTTTAGGTATATGCCCAAAGAACTCTGCATCTTATTGAAGAGATATGGAATCATTCATGTTCACTGATGCTCTATTCAAAATAGTCAGAAATTAGAAGTAACCTAGATACAGATATCTTTCAGAACAGCATTCCCCTGAACACCCATACTGCTGTGTCATCCCCTTCCCCACATCCTGCATTTTTGTGTTTATAACTCCTGTGTTAAAAAGTAAAAATTATGATTTGATAATAAAAAAAGGAAAAAAAAAGAAGAAGTAACCTAGGTCTTCATTGTCTGATGAATGGATAAGAAAAATATTATACATTTACACAATGGGATATTATTCAGGTGATAGGAAAATATAATTATCAAACTACACGTAAATGAATGGATACAGAAAAATTCACTCTTAGTGAGGCAATCCTGTCTCAAAGTGACAAATACTGTGTGTCTTCTCTGTATATGAATGAATGTTAGCTTTTAAACTCTCAATATGTGTGCTACAATCCATGTAACCACAGAAGGCAGGTACACATTTAGTGATCAGAAGAGGGAGAGAAAGCAATATATTGTTAAGAAGAAAAAAAAAAACTAAAATAGGAGTATTAAAAGGAGAGGGATAGGAGCCTAGGGTACAGGAAGAAACATAATGAGGGACAACTAACATTAAACACCAGTTGGGGAGGGAACACATGGAAACCTACTAGTATAGAAGCTTGAAAATACATGTATATAAAAAAGACACTAAATGCAGTGACCATATAATGAGGGAGAAGATGCCCTATGGAAGTATCCCATGCCACTAAGTTCTTTACTACAAAGCCCTCCACCACTGGGTTCTATTTTAAACAACTGCTCTAGGAAATGACTTTCTTAAATTTAATTTTAACTATAGAGAATTATCCTGAGTGGGTCAACACACACACACACACACACACACACACACACACACACACACCACACACACACACCTCTTTATTTAAAGACAACTTATTATTTCAGAATTTAGATCTATTCAGAGTTCATGTGCTCTAGCTTCAGGAATAGAACAGTTTAGTGTATTCCCAGTTGTTTATGGTGAACCTGGTAAGTTTTCATTCCTCATAAAGATAGCAAAATGCTAATTTTCTTGGAATCATGTTTTTGCTTGGCCTTGTTAACCTTCACCTTGCTGACAATGTATTTCCCTCTATCCCTTCTTGAGTTCTAAATTTCCTCAAGATGATTTAGTATCTCTTAAAGGATTTCATAGTGTTACTGAGCTCAGCAAATGGTTTTACCTGAGACTTTTCTCCTTCCATGCCTCTTGTTAATTTGTGTAAACTTTAAAGAAACAAACTTGCCAGCTGCAGCATTGAAGGTTTCTTTTTCTTTTTCATTTTTATTAGATATTTTATTTATTTACATTTCAGACGTTATTCCCATTCTTCCCCCCTTAACCCCAATCTCATCTTTCCTCCTTTTTTGCTTTTATACTGTTTAAATTACATGCATGTATTAAGGACAGTTCTCTGTTGAGGAACTAGCAATACAATAAATGCAAATAGTCAAGGAACGAGCAAGACAATAAACACAAATAGTCAAAGAACAAGCAAGGTAATAAAATTCCATGAACACTCCCATGATCAGTGTTTCTAAGAGCTTATCAGAATGACCAAACTATCTGAGCCAACCCAAAGTCATGTTTTATGTCTGAAGACTATTTCCTTGTTTTAGCATAAGATTTAGATTCCTGCTTGAAATTATTTCTTTGTTCTAGTCTAAGATTTAGATTCTTGCCTGATATTACATTTTTGTTCTAGCCTAATGTCAGATTTCTGCCTGAAACCCACTTCTTTTTCCTTGGCCAATGTCATATTCCTGCCAAGCAGCCCATTTCCTTGTCCTTGGCCAATGTCAGATTCTTGCCAAGCAGTTCCAAAAGCTCTCTGCCTCTCCCCCATTTTTATTTTATGAACAAGACTGAGCCTATGTTAGGTTATTCTGCCAAGAATGCCTTCCTTACCCATCTTGGAATATGCATTATCAAAAGCAATGCACTTCTGTCTTCGGTTGGTAAGGCTCTGTGCAGAATCTTGGCTTGACAGCCTTTTAAATTAATAACTCTGTCTGGGGTATCCACTTTCAGTTTCAAGTCACGTGCTTTGGCTGCCAACACATTGATATTGTTAAAGACAAGCTTTAACATGATGGCCAGGAATAAAAGTAGTTCCAGGACAAAAAGGGCTATTATGATCAAGAAGGGTTTTTTTGTTTGTTTGTTTGTTTTGTTTTTTTGTTTTTGTTTTTTAGTTTTTTTTTTTTTTGTTTTTTGTGATCAATTGAATGCACTGTAGGAATTTTTGCTTACATGGACTAAAAAACCAACCAAAGAATATACATGGAGAGATCCATGGCTCCAGCTGCACATGTAGCAGAGGATGGTCTTATCTGGCATTAATGGAAGAAGAGGACCTTGATTCTGTGAAGGCTGGATGCCCTAGCTTAGGGGAATGCTAGGGCAGTGAGACAGGTGGATAAATGGGTGGGAGAGCACCCCCATAAAAACAAAAGGGGGGATGGAATGGGTAGTTGGTGGAGTGGAAACTGGGAATGGGGTTAATAGTTGAAATATAAATAAATAAAATTTTAAAAAATTAAAGAAAAGAAAAAGAAAGGTTATAACAATTTCTGGATACTATCTTTGTGGTAGGGTATTTCTAAGACCTTAAAAGTATTCTTTATCACCAAAAACAGACTCTTTCACTCAAAACACAGGTAGCTATAGAAGTATGGACCTTCCCAGGAGATGTGGGGACTACTGCAGAAAGTCTGTCCATCCATGCTGAGAGGATAGAGACAATTGCATGTCTTTAACAAACAGACCAAGTTATTGATATTTTGGGCAGTGACTAAAACTGAGGCACATTTCTGGAGAACCTTATTGGATCACCTAAAAATATTATGTGGAGAAAACTCAAAGTAGTTTCTTGATTCAGTATAACTTATTTTGTTTCTTCTATTCTCTTGCATTGAGAAAAGTTCTATGTTTATAGTCTTGTAAACACATTGAATCAGACACTGTATAATTATTCTCATAGGGAACCCATTGATTTCTTAGTCTGGGGAGAAAAGCTGTAAATGAAATGTATCATATTGCATGCATTTTTAATTGCTATTACCAAATAAGATTTTTGTTTATATATGTGTCTAACATCTATTAGTACAATGAGTTTAAGTAAAAGTGATATTTAAAAAATTATTATAAAACCATAAGAAAGTACCTGACACTCACAAAGCCTAAATTATATTTAGAAATATGTATATTAAAGGAGTATCAGTTTAATTTTGACCCTTTCATAGCTATGAATGATTAAAAACTGAGATAGAATGACATGTACTGGGCTTTTCCTTTTTAAACAACCATTTAATGTATGTATGTGTGTGTATATGTGAGTGTGTGTGAATGTTTGTATCTGTGTGTATGTGTGGTTTCAGTTGTGGCAGTGGTCTATAATTTTGTTTGTTTCATTCAAGATTTAAGATCTGCTTGGAATTTTATAAACACATTTTTTTTTTTTAGTAACATATGAAACTTACTTTTTCCAGTAACTTATTTTTCAGTCTCTTTTCCTTAGCATTATTTTTAAGTAATTTCAACTCTAACCTACCTGCTAATGTTTAATTCAATTATCAGTGAAGGAATAAAAGAATATTAAGAAATAATTAAAAGATCAGTGTAATCAAATTTTACAAGACAGATGTTTGTGTCCTCTAATAATATGTTACACATTCAAGAAATCTATTTGGAATCCTTTAGAGAGCAGTATCTAAAGTTTGTCTCCATGTATGAAAATGTATGTTATGGGAAGCACAGGATCCTGCCACTCTATTTCATCACAGTGTCAAAGGCATCCCACTAAGAAAATTTGTATCATCCATTAGAAATAGTAAAAGGAGATCTTTTTTAAAGGGAGGACCTGACTTTGCTTTCAGAGACAGGAAAAATAACTCTGAAGGTGATGGATACTTTAAAAATATGTAGAGAATTACATATAAAACTCTCACATTATGGTATAGAAAACAGAGGCTAGCATGTATTTTAGGTAGAAAATTGAACATATGTGGTAAAATTCATTTTAAGTAAAGTGAAAAGTCTTCAAGATAATCTAATATGTACTAAGATGGTGTGATAAGAACAATTTAAAATAATTAATTCATAAACATATAATATAAAAATAAGATAATATAAAATGCAACAGACACTGTTTTATTAAATGAGCAATATTTTATTAAATGAGTATGCATGCTTGTATATGCATTCATCTTTTGAGGTGTGATCTTGCTATGGAGCTCATGCTTGCTCTAATTCACAATTGTCCAGCACTTTTCTTGAATCCTAGAACTATAAACATGTGGTGCTATACTCTAGATTTCAAATTACTTTTCACATAGCAATTATATTTTCCCATGCTTCAGACATGGCTACAGATTTTCAATTGTATGATATTTTGATTTTATAGATATGTTTTATTATAACATGTTGCTGCTGGCTTTATTACTCTTGATTTTCTCCTTCCATTGGAAACTATTTTTTTTTCACAGTACTCAAAATGAGCACCCATATACCTAGCACATGGCTGTATCTGACTGCAAGAATTGAAGCCAAGTCTGATTGGCACTTCTTTGGTAAAAGTGCCAACACTTTAGCAAGCATCATAGGTTATGCCACAGAGGGAGAGAAGTCACAACTTACTATTCTAAGGAAGACCCAGAGCAGTGGGGAAGAACCAAGGTGTGTGGGGGAGAGGAAGATAAAAGAAAAAAAAGAAAAAGAAGAAAATAAAAGAAACTAAGAAAGATCCTTAATAATAAAGATAAATATTACTGCTTTTAGCCCCTGTCCCAGTTAATGGAGTGGTTTTTATTAGTCCCAGAATAGATCCTTAGCATATTGTTACAGATCTTCTTATTATCTTGGAAGAGAACGAAGGTGTCTGCAATAAGACCATGATACGAAATAAGAATATTAAATCATTGACAACATTGAAGCAAATAAAAAAAAGAAAAGAAAAGAAAAGAACGGTTCGTAGAGATTTTAACACAGCAGAAAACATTTTGGTAATGATGACCTCGAAGGCTCAACTCAAATGACAATACAGTCAGATAGATATTGAAACATTAGCAGATTTCTTTCCATGCAATATATACTGAATAATACTATACAATATAATCTGAAACATATACATTTATTTATAAAAGTCTGTTAAATGCCTGGCATTGCCAGGCAAGTGGGTAGACACAAGGGCTTGTTAGGAAGTATTTAACTATTGATGGGGATTTATCCATAAAGCTGTAAGCTGTTAACACTTTATCCAAAAGAATAAAGAAAAGGGGACACAAGACAGTCTTCAAATGTTAAGCCAGACAACAGTGCTATTAGTAAGAGTAGAAGGATGTACTTTGTAGATGATAGCTATACTTTGATTTGATATGGCTTAATGTAAAAGAAGTGACCGTCCTTACACAAAAAATGATGACAACTTTATAAGTGTTTTGGGATCATGACAGATAAAAGATTTGCGGATTTGATTTTCTATGAGTACTTAATCTTACTGTACATCATTTACATTACATCATTACATTTCAAGTTACTGGAAATTTCACTGGCTTCACCTGCAGATGTCCCATCACACCACAATCTCCATGGTTCTGCTCTATATGTCCTCATCTGCTTTTCGTGAATTTTATGTTATTCTTTGTAGAGATTATACATCCTTTTTTTGTTTTATTCCGGCAAACAATAGTGCAGATAGTTTCTGTTTTTACTTCAATATGGTTTCGATAACATTGTGATAGTTGGAAGAATGTGATTGGCAGCTTGTAATCCTTACTTCATCCATAAAAAGACTAAATGAGAGACATTTTATTCCATGCAAACCTTTAAGCTTCTTGAAGGAAGGAAGATGGTATGCAATTTGGCCTCCTTTTAACTGATAAACTGCATCTAAAAATCTAAACAAACATATGCTGAACATTCTTCTGTTTTACTGCTATCTTTTCATGTTGAAGTAACTTTCTTGCTTTAAATTGTTTTAATACTAGGTTACTATTTATAGGTGTAAGAAATTATAAATCTGATAATTATGTACATTGGTTATATTTTACAATCTGGGTACATTGTTAAGGGATATATAAATGAGCAAGTAGTGGTCTTTTGTGCTAATCCGTTACCTCAAACCCACAAAGGTATATTTTAAGATAAAACGGTAGAATTCAAAACTCAAAATGCCATTTCATGTCAACTGACCATTTAATACTGTCTGGAAGATTATAATACTTCAGGATATAGTTTCATGGAAAATTGAGCTGTATTGCTCACACTCATTGAGAAGCTTCAGGTTTGTACAAAAGAGTTTAATGATCATTTCTATATATACAGGTCTTTTAAAGATGATTTTTCATTTTTGTTTCTTTCACAGATTACACACAGAAATCGAACCATGAGCCAAAGTCACAGCATAAGGGACAGAAAAGCAATACATACTCCCACCGAGGACCGTTTTAGATACTCTACGGCTGACCAGACAAGTCCCTACAAGAACATCTGCCAACTCCCAGGTCTATGTCTAAGCAATTTCTTGAAGGATAAGGAATTAGGAGGAGTTATGAAACACACAAGGGGAAACCATGAAGCTATCACTTCAGAAATGACTCAGAACTTGAGGACAACTATGGGACAGAACTTTCTGAAGCCAGCAGCTAAGCCAGAAGGGCTGTCCATGTTCTCAGAAAAACCAAAGGACCCAGTGGCACTGTCTCGACAACACTCGACCTTCACAGGCAGATTTGGACAGCCACCCAGAGGACCTATTTCCTTACACACATACAGCAGGAAGAATGTTTTTCTCCACCACAATTTACATACAACAGAGTTCCAGACTCTGGGCCAGCAGGATGGGTAGAAAGATCTATGCCCTGTTAACAATAGAGATGGCAACTGTTCCATGTCTCATCTAAGAGTGGTCATGTCCATTTTACTACTATTATTTTTAGCTGTAAGCAAAGACTTATGAGCTTTTATTTTATTTCTAAGAATGACAGATTGTGTATATTCATTTGCTAGGTTGAATTGTTCAGAAGACTTTGATCTTTCTATGAAAACACACATGTATAATGAGTGGGATGATCTTGCTGGCTTGTGTATTCTATAAGTTATTTATATTTTTTTCTGTATTATTTGCTAATATGCATTGCGGTTTCAAGAAGTAATGTCAAATAGCTCTCTGTTTATGCTGTTACTATAAAATAGGTTAGAAGAATGAGTATAGGAAGGAACTGTACAGTTTAAGATTACGTAGTTGCTACAAAGAGCAGAACAGACTTAAAGTTATACTAGGTGGTGTGTTTGTTAGTGGAATGAAGCTTGTGTGCAAGTAACCTGAGATACCTTTGTCTCTCTATTACATACATTCAAGCTTGTGGAGCTATTGGGAGGGAAGGACCATTTCTTTGGTTTTTAAATGTTTAGTTACACTAGCTCACAAAGGATAGAAAGACACAGTTCTGCTCCTCACAAGGTTTTGCTGTTTGGTTTGGTTTTGATTTCCTACTGATACAGAAAGCATCAAAATATCACAGAATGAAGTGACAGTCAGAGCATAATTTTGCCAAATGGCAAGCACTTGCCAAATGAGTATCGTCATGGATAAAGAACATTTTTCCTTTGAATTTCAAAGATTTAATATTCTGAAATATATATTCTTTTGCTACACCATTTTTGTATTTTCAAAATATTCATTTATTTTTATATACATTTAGGTTTTCTTTACACTCATTGAGACATGATGTTTTAATTAAGAAACAGAATGACTGGTTTGATTTGGTTTTGGTTTTGTAACTTTTATAGAAAATTCTGGCTACACACTCAGCTAGGTTTTCAACAAAATATGAAATACATCAACTTTGGCAATTGGATCTACAAAATAAATCTCTAACCAAAATGCTTCAGTATAATTTCATAGCAAATATTAGTCTTTGACATGTAAGGTCTAATATTTTGCATACTTAAGTGTATAAGAGAGAGATCAAAAAAGTTAAATAGAAACATCATGCTCTTTTAGTATGAGTATCATATGACCGTTTTCTTAGAGAAAGTTCAGGGCTAGTAACTATTTACATTCAGTATAGTGGATGTAATGAAAGTATCAAACCCAGTGCATGTGCTGTTTCTCATGCATTCTCTAATAGACGGAATCCATCAGCATGCACAAATGAGATGAACACAGGGGAAATGACGTGGCAGTTTTAGCATGCCATTTGACTAAGTTGCTAAAAATAGAGTTACATTGAACATGCATCGTCTAATATAAAAATTTATTTGAACTCTACACTTTGGGGGAGAATCCTGAGCTGCCCCTACCAGCTTTAATTATTGAAGTTTGGCTATTTTATTTTGCTAGTGGAGACATGTAAGTCATGCAAGCGTGTTTTGTTTTATAAGTGTGTTTAGAATCCTGCTAAAGAGAAAAAGGCACTGCACCTTGCTGCCTAACATTCCCAACATCCTCTAGAAGCTGCAAGAGTCATGTAGATGTGCATTATGAGCTGGATAATATTTGCGAAATCATAAAAAATAAAGATTAGTTGTAGAATTCAGCTTGATTTGTATTGAAAGTTGGTTTCTATTGTTAGAATATTTTAAAACTGTAAATACCCAAGCATGATAAACAAAACATGTTTTTTTTTCTCCAGGATATGGAAAAATATGCAAGGAAATAAGTAATGTTTTTCATTTGCATTTTGACATTTATAGTTTTGTTTTCTTGGAAGATAGCTTTTGAATTATACTTTGTAAGAAATAATCTATTTAAAATATCCTGTCATTTAATAGACATTTTAAGAGATGTTTTAAACACTAGTATTTTCTTGACAAAACTTTTTTAAACTGAGACATTCAAAAAGAAACCCTGGGATAACCTGCTCACTTTTGAAAGGAAGGGTATTTTTGGAACAATCACCTTGAGACTGTTCTGTATCGGTATTTTCATCCGCGTTCTAGTTTCAATGTAATACCCTGTATGACTCAGGCCTGGAGAAGGTGCAAGCCCATGATGTTAGTGCAGGCCAGGAATAATGGCATGGGGTTCTTTCAGAAGTTCCTCTGTGTGGCTCAGTCTTTACAAACTCCTGTGGGCATTCTTTCAGTGAACTGATTTCTTTGTACTAAAATCTCTAGTTTTCTAAGCCCGTTCCACATATAAAACAGTTTTATACATTTCTCCAAGGTGGTACATATCCAAAGACATGATGCCAGGGAAAAAAAGTGCTTGTTTTTCTGATGAAACAATGGTCTCCTCCTTTTTCTTCTTTGCATGTATTTGTGTAGCTAAGTCTGAATACCCATGTAACACTTTTGCTGCAGACTCTTTTCAACACAGGGTGTAGAAGAGTCATTCCTTGAAGAATTGTGTCTACCTGAAATAAACTATTCCCACTTTTGTAACCACTGGAATATGTAGCTTTTTTTCTATAGAGTCTACTGTTGTGTTTTCTAGATTTTATTTATTTATTTTTATTGGATATTTTATTTATTTACATTTCAAATGTTATCCCCTGTCCCAGTTTTCCCTCCAGAAACCTCCTATCCCATCCCCCTTCCCCTACTTGTATGAGGGTGCTCTCCTACCCACCCACCCACCAACCAACTCCCGCCTACTTGCCCTGGCATTCGCCTGGCAACCAGCCTTCACAGGACCAAGGGCCTTTCCTTCCATTGATGCTGACAAGGCCATCCTTTGCTACATATGCGACTGGAGCCATGGGTCACTCCATGTGTACACTTTGGTTGGTTGTTTAGTTCCTAGAAGCTCTAGGGGATCTGGTTGGTTGATACTGCTGTTCTTCCTATGGGGTTGCAAACCCCTTCTGCTCCTCAGTCCTTTCTCTAACTCCTCTGATGGGGACCCTGTGCTCAGTCCAATAGTTGGCTTCCAGCATCTGTCTATGTATTTGTCAGGCTCTGGCAGAGCTTCTCAGGAGACAGCTATATTGGGTCCTGTCAGCAATATGCTAAGTGTCACCACATAATCTTGAGACATCTCTCACACTATTGCTGCTTCTCTGGTCCACACTCATCTTTGTCTAAATGATACAATGAAGCTCTTGCAGCCAAAAATAACAATGGATCCCACACTAAGAATATCCTTAGACTGAGGTGCTAGAGACCCACATCATTCAAGGATATCTTTTTTTGTTGTTTATTGACACATATGTGTAACGCGCGTGGTATCCCTGCCCGCAGGAACTCACACGAACACGT
>JANHMN010000008.1:1782584-1795686 GCA_030674055.1 Rhabdomys pumilio
GACCCTGTGCCCACAGCGATTACGTTTGGCAAGGACGGCCCTCTACACATATGTATGAAAATTCAATGATAGTTAATGTGAAATAATTTCAGGAAATGGAATATACAAAGTCATTTAACATAACATACTTATAGAATTGTCATGAACAATTGGAATATTTCTTCTGTGTATCCATGTGTGTTTATTCTGAAACTTAATCTGGTATGCCAGTCACAATTCCATGGTGTCTAAGCCTTGTTGAGCTAAATTAGTATTTTGCATTTTTATTTTCTTTTTTGTTTGTTCAATAGACAAACTATTACTCCCTCCTTCCAAAAAAAAATAGTTACGGCCCATTTCTTCCATGATTAAATACCTGAAGATCACAGTCCTAAGATAATTGGTCACTTTCATTGACTCCCCAGAAATTTAGCTTGTAAAACAGCAAGGGCAGTTCAAAAACTAGTGAGTTGTATTTTATATGTAACTCATCATTATATTGTCAATTTACTTATCAGTAAGTTTTCATACGTGTAGCCACATAGGAGTTCCAAGTAGCCCCACCTTGACATTGAAGTTTTGTTTAACAATTGTATAGATTCCAAGACAATCTTTTTCTATTCACAGTGTGTATTTCTGTTGAAGCAATATAATTTATTTTTATTATTTTACCTAATAAAAATTTTTATGTGTTTCTTATGTCTTTAGTTTAATAGGCAGTTTGCTCTTTCTCATCTTCACACACATAACACACATATAAGTTTATTATTTAAAAGTACTAGAAAAAATTATCTACTCCATATTTTGCAACATAAAAATGTCAAATGTAAAGTTTTCTTTCTTTCTTTCTTTCTTTCTTTCTTTCTTTCTTTCTTTCCTTCATATAAATACACACACACACATGCACAGACACACAAGTGGAAGTGTACACAAACAGAATCCATAAAAACACAAAGTTAGAAACCATAATATAAAAATCAAACAATCATCAAGATTAAAATAAGCTCAAACACGGCAATTTCCAAAAAAAAAAGGAAAACCTACAAACATAGCATTGAATTTGCTTTGTGTGGATCATCTCTTTACATACCTATTGAGACTCCATTGGAGAAAACTAATTTTACCTTTACAAGCAGTTGTCAGTTGTAGACAGCTTATTGGATAGGGAAAATAGGAGCTCATGTCTACACACCCCTCTTTGCCTTCGGACCTATACTAGCTTGAACCATTTTTGTGCTGATAAATTTTATAGTGATTTCAATTAAAAAACAGCAATTCAAAATATTTATTATTTAATATTACATATAATAATTACATATCTTTTCCAGTAATCTCATGGTTACATTAAACATCCTCTTTTATGATTTTTATTTATCTAGTATAGTGAATGTTCCCATATCTGTTACACAACTGTTAAAATGTACACATCACAGAATTAAATATCAAAAGTGAATCTCATGACCCAAAAAAACTGAAAAATCTAATCACTTATGGAAAAACTAAAAATGGAAAACAAACAAAACAGATATTTTACTTGAGCTTTTAGTATAACCAGGAACGGTACTCAACACATCATAACAGTTACAGTAATACAGCAGACTATTCCTTTATTTCAAGGATGACATATGCTGTATAAGTAGTCTCTATGACCAGAGTAAAAATCACACATAAAAACAACATGTCAATATAAAGATTGAGTCTTCGATTTTAAGGATACATAGTGAAATTTTATTATGTCCTGGAAATTTGAATTCGTATCATGTTATCTCTGAATGGATCTTTTAATTGCATGTTACATAGCTATTTATATTGATGACTCCTCAAAGTTTGTGCTTACACAAATAGAATGTACAGCCTAAGCATGTATCTAGATCCAAACAAAAGTCTTTTTTTCTTTTTCTTTCTTTCTTTTTTTTTATAAGAAAATTATTTGTTTTAAATCAGGAAGAGAGCAAATACATGGCTCGATGAATTATTGCAACAAGATTGCATGCACTTAATTTTTCTTTCAATATACAATTTATTGGATATTTTATTTACTTATATTTCAGATCAAACATAACAAACTTTTATGAACATTTCACCAATACAAAATGATATCTTATTTCATTTTCTTACAGTGCTATTTTTTTAATATGTGCAAAGTTGGTACTCTTGCATATCATTAGAAACATTGGTTTAAACTAATTGGCAATTAAATATTACAGGATATTCTTGCATTAGAAATTATGGTGAGCACTAACCTCTATAATCATTGTCATTATGGAAATGCAAATCAAAACAACCCTGAGATTCCACCTCACACCAGTCAGAACTGCTAAGATCAAAAACTCAAGTGTTAGCAGATGGAGAAGATGTGGAGAAAGGGGAACACTCCTCCAATGTTAGTGGGATTGCAAGCTGATACAGCCACTCTGAAAATCAGTCTGACTGTTTCTCAGAAAACTGGACATAGTATTACCTGAGATAGAAGCTATACCAATTCAGGACATATCAGATCCTCCCCAACATATAACAAGGACACATGCTCCACTATGTTCATAGCAGCCTTATTTATAATAGCCAGAAGCTAGAAAGAACCCAGATGTCCTTCAACAGAGGAATGGATACAGAAAATGTGGTACATTTACATAATGGAGTATTACTCAACTATTAAAAACAATGAATTTATGAAATTCTTAGGCAAATGAATGGAACTAGTAAATATTATCCTGAGTGAGGTGATCCAATTATAAAGAACACACATGGTATGCACTCACTGATAAATGAATATTAGCATAAAAGCTTGCTGTACCCAAGATACAACTCACAGACCACATGAAGTTCATGGAGAAAGAAGACTAAAGTGTGGGTGCTTCAATCCTTCTTAGAAGAAGTTACAAAATCCTCATGGGAGCAAATATGGAGACAGAAACTGTGGGACAGAAACTGAAGGAGGGGCTGCCCCACCTGGGTACCCATCTCGTGTTCAGCCACCAAAGACAGTGATGTGAATGCCAGGAAGTACATGCTGACAGGAGTCTGATAGCTGTCTTCTTAGAGGCTCTGCCAAAGACTGACATATACAGAGGTGGATGTTTGCAGCTAACCATTGAACTGATCAAGGAGTTTCCATTGGAAGAGTTAGAGAGAAGGCTGAAGAAGCTGAAGAGGTTTGTGGTCCCATGGGGAGAGCAACACTACCAACTAACCAGAGCTCCCAGGGTCTAAATCACCCACCATGGAGCACACATGAAGGGACCTATGGCTCCAGCTGTACATGTAAGGGAGGATGGCCTTGTCGGGCATAGGTGAGAGAGGAGATCCTTGGTCCAGTGAAGGCTTCATGCCCCAGTGTGGGGAATTTCGAGGGCGAGGAGGTGGGAGTGAGTGGGTTTGTAGGGGTACAAGCTCATAGAATCAGGAGGAGGGGAGATGGGATAAGAGGTGTCTGGGGGGGGAATGGGGAAAGGGGATAACATTTGAAATGTAAATAAATAAAATATCCAATAAAAAAAGAAAAAATGACATATCATATTAGATTGGGACCAGAAAAATGTGGAGATGATAGAAAATAATATTATTAAAATTCTGGCATACATATATATTTAGATATATTTAGCTGTTTTATTATTTAGTACATCAATCATAAACACTCCAAGCTAGAGATGTATTTCTTATAGTCAATTACTTTATTCAGAACATTTGATCTATGAGTACTGATGAAGTTTCTATTAAAGACAGAAGCATTTTTTCTCTAAAATACCTGTAGCACACTAACATGAGGAATTCAATAATCTCTACAATAAAATTAACTTGTGAACTGTTTTAGGGTTTTGTGATAGAAAAATATTTAGACAGTGTTTACATTTTCATAGACTTTTAAAACTTCTGTATTTTTAAGCAAACAAAATCTTGTCTTTCATAGCAAGTGTTTTGCCTACTATACCAGTAGTTTGGCTGATGTTTATCTTTTGAGCAAATAATGTCCTGGTCACAGAGTTTATCCTGTCAAATGTTTAAAAGCAACTCTCTGACCTTTTACACAGCTATGCTTTTTGATTGCTATATTTTGTTGCACAAAATTAAAAGGAATAATTTTGGGGTGAGCAGCTTTATTCCCTATTAATAATAAAATGGCAATACATACTGAAAAGTCAAAACCTTTTGACTTTTGAGTCTAACACAGTATATAAAGAAAAAGTGAAACTGTTGATCATACCAGTGAGTTCTGACACTTCATGGCTGACTTATGACAGTGGTAAATATGAGCCATGTATTTCAGAATTGAAAGGCATGTTTTGTATAGTTCAAGTTTAAATAAAAATGGCAGTTCATCCTTTTCCATATAGTAGGCTATAGTAAAGGAGTTAGAGTCCTCTCATTCTTTCTCTCCCATAATTCCTTAATGAGGCAGAAGCCTTATAAATTACCTCCAATTAAAGTATCTCACAAAGCAAGAACAAAGGCCTTAAACCTTCCATTAGTAGGAATCAAGTTTCAACTTCCACTAGAAGTTCAGATGTTTGGAAACAAGTAAAATAAAAGTGGAATGCAGGATTCACATATAATGGTGCCACAATAATAATGAAGGATTATTGATACTTAAAATGAGTAATTTTTCACTATATACATTTGCATTTTGAATTAAGCTTTCTGTGAAGTCATTGCTTCCATTCAATACCAGATTTTATTTTTTTATACAACTCATCTGTTTGTGCTTTTAGAGCTTATTATACAAGGGATTATTATAAAATAATAATCCATATATATATACAAAATGTTATATATATATATATATATATATATATATATATATACATATATATATATATATTATTTAATCAAATATAATTAGCAATTTGGTTCAGTAGTCTGAATAAATATTTTTGTTTTTGTTTTGGGTTTTTATTTTTTTATTTTTGGTAGGTTTTAAATAGTTTTAGCAAAAGGCTTAAGCGCTGATTTTGTATTTTTTTCTTACATTTTTATTGGATATTTTATTTACTTACAATACAGATGTCACAATCTTTCCCCATTTTCCCTAACTAGAACCCTCTATCCCATTCCCCCTCCTTGTTTATGCTTTTATACCATTTTGATTACATGCATGCTGTCAGTTCTAGGTTGAGGTCTAGCAATACAATAAATGCAAATAGTCAAGGAACAAGCAATACAATAAGCACAAATAGTCAAAGAATAAAAAGGCATAACTCCCCTGAACATCCCCTTGATCACTGTTTCTAAGGGCTTATCAGGTTGACCAAAGTATCTGAGCCTACTTCCCTGTCTTAGCCCAAGGTCATTTTCATGTCTGAAGTCTACTTCCTTGTTCTAGCCTAAAATTTAGATTCCTGTCTGAACTTACTTCTTTGTTCTAGCCTAATATTTAGGTTCCTGCCTTAGATTATTTCTTTGTTCTAGCCTAAGTTTTAGATTCCTACCTAAAATTACTTCTTTGTTCACTGATTTTGATTTATCATGGAGCAATAGAAAATTTTCTTCTTTTTGATTTTTATTTTTCTGTTTTACATTTTAAAGGTTTATTGTAAAACTAATTGTTTTGACATAAATGTAAGTAATAAATTAATCCTGCAATTGTATACTTTTATCATAGCTTGTTCCCAATATCTAAACAGAGACACTAAATTTATTTGAAAACTTCACCTCAATATCTGGGCAGTCTTTTGATTTATATTAATCTCCTAAAATAATCTGGCTATTATTTAGCCATGATCCCATGATACTTGAATAATCTAATTTGTTGGACTTTAGATTTTTTTCTCATGGTCTCTTTTTGGACTCTTTGCTCCTTCTGGTCAATTAGAATATCTCTACCTACCTATCTATCTATCTATCTATCTATCTATCTATCTATCTATCTCTCTCCTTCCCCTGGCTTTCTTCTGCCCAGCAACTGGGTCATCAGCATTTATTGACAAGGAAAGGCAGGGAATACATGGCAATATTGTTTAAAGAAATGTGACAGAAAATTATTGACCTTAGCACTACATTGCCTTGTCTGGATTGAAAGAAAATATGAGAAATTAACATTTGAATAATAAAAGTATAACTTTTACATGATAAACAAAAATATTAATATAATGTATTTTATATGTATGATTGTTTAACTTACATATATGTTTTCAGGTGCATGTGCTCTATCTGCTCACAAAGGCTAAAATGTACATCAGATCCTCTGAAACAGAAGTTGCAGAGTATTGTAAGCAGTCATATGGGTGTTGTAAGCTAAACTCTTGTCCTCTGAAAGAGTGGATGCTCTCAAATATGGAACCATCTGTCTAATTTTAGTCTAAAATGGGTCCTTAAAAGTTCCAATAGTGAATAAATTCCTCACTAGTGATCAGCGTAGGAAGATGTTTTGTTAATTGATTCACATTATTTTTCTTATGTAATTATTATCAAAACTACACAAATAAAGATCAATGTTATTCTTCCTACTTTCTATTAAAAACTTGTTTCAATTCATATGGTAAATTACAGTTGCAAAAAATATTGTTAGATAGTATTGATCTACATAAAAACAGAATAAAAATGATATTTTCAGATTTATTGAGGGTTATTAACTATCTGTACAAATACCACATAACTTAAGTAAAGTTTTGAGATAGATAATAGGCCATTGGAAATTATATTAGTAATAAAAAAAAATTGAGCACTGCACATGATATTTGGGATGAAATAATCTAAACTGTCAGCTATGTGATTCACTATTAATATAAACACACTAAGTATTTATATCTGTCAATATTAAACCTTTTTACATGTCAAGATGTGGTTATTGATAACTTCTATAACAGATATATTAGTCTGATAGTGTGACATATGTTCATGAGCCAACCACTGGAGCAATGAGTTCAGTAAGATCTCAAGCTTGAATTTAGCCTAGGTTATGTGGGAGTTTTGAGGCCAGACTGTAAAATATATTGAGATCTTCTCTCAAAATCCTTTAGAATCCTAACTAAAAATGCATTTGTAACAATGTAAAAATTTTCCTTAGCTAGTTTTAACTATTAAGATCCTTATAATTCATTCTTTCTACTATAGTTGTCCTGCAGAATTGTATGGATATTTGACAAATGGAAAAGCTCAGGATTTTGTAAGTTCTTCTGCAGGAGGCAAATTACAGGATATTATATTCATGCTGATAAGAATGTGGAACAAGGAGAACACTCCATTGCTCGTGGGAGTACAAAGTTGTATAGCAAGGTTGGAAATCAATTTGGCAGATTTATAGAAAATTGGGAATAGATATGCCTCAAGTCCCAGATATATCACTTCTGGGCATATACTCAAAAGATGTTCAAACATACAGCAAGGAGATTTGCTCAACTATGTTCACAACAGCTTTATTCACATTAGCTAGAAAATGGAAACAATGTATATGTCTCTCAACTAAAGATTGCATAAACAAAATGTGATACATGTCATGAAACTTGATGAAAAGATCATCCTGAGTCAACCAAGAACCAGAAAGACAAAGATGGTATGCATTCACTTGCATGTGAGTTTTTGTTTTCTTATTGTTTTGTTGTTCCCATAAACTAAAAGATAACCATGTTACAATCAATAGACTCTAAGAAGCTAAGTAACAAGGAGATTCTTGAATCTCATTTAGAGGGGAAAATAAAATAGATGTTAGGAGTAGATGGAAAGAGGGGGAGGAATAGAAAAAAGAAGGATCTGTTAGGTGGAAGATTAAGATAGAATGTGCTGTGAGAGATATCTAGAATGAAGAATGAACATCTCTTGAATGAGTTGGAAACCTAAGACAAATAGAAGCACCCTGGAATCTATGAGAGTGCCCTTAGCTAATGCTCCTAGCAATGAAGAATATGGAGCTTAAAATAGTCATCTATTGTAACCATGCAAGATTTCCAATGAAGGAATCAAAGCACCAACCAGGCCACAAAACCATTAACCCACAATTTGTTTATTCTGCAAGATAGGCAAGGTTAAAGATGGAGCAAAAATTAAGGATATGACCAACTAAGAACTGATCCAGTATGATGCCCATGCCATGAGAAGGAGCCTATCCCAATACTGTTAATGAAATTCTGCTGTACCAGAGCCTAATATAATTGTAATCAGAGATCCTCACCCAACAACTGATGGAAACACATACAGAGCCAACATTAGGCAACCTCAGGAAAACCAGGAGAAGAGAGCAAGGAAAGATTGAAGGAGCAAGAGAAGTCAAGGACACTACCAAAAAAAAAAAAAAAAACCATAGAGAGAGAAAAAAAACCTAACCTGGGCACATAGGAGATCACAGAGACTGAACTGCCAACCACAGAGCATTCAAAGGCTTGATCTAGGCCCTTTGCATATATGTAACAGTTGAGGGGCTTGGGTCTCCTGTAGGAATCTAAACAGCTAGACCAGAATCTATCTTTGACTCATTGCCTGCCTTTGGACCTCTTTCTTATTATGAGAATGCCTTGGTTAGCCTTAATAGGAGATGCAGTTTTATTGCAACATAGTATACCAAAACTTACTGATAACCCTAAAACCTCCACTTTTCTGAGGAGAAAATGAGGAGTGGTGGATCGGGAATAAGTGGTAAGAAGCGGGGACTTGTTAGAGAGGAGGGATGTAAAGTAAAAATAATAACTTATTAAAAATATTTATAGAAGAAGGAGAAGAGCTGGGCAGTGGTGGTGCACACCTTTAATCCCAGTAATTGGGAGGCAGAGGCAGGAGGATTTCAGAGTTCGAGGCCAGTCTGGTCTACAGAGTGAGTTCCAGGACATCCAGGGCTACATAGAGAAACCCTGTCTCAAAACCACCTGCCCCCCAAAAAAATAAATAAATAGAGAAGAAGAAGAAGAAGAGGAAGAGGAAGAGGAAGAAGAAGAAGAAGAAGAAGAAGAAGAAGAAGAAGAAGAAGAAGAAATACAGTTCAAAGATAAATGACATTGTAGAGAAAAATCATTGAAGGAAGTTTTTGCAATGTAAGAAAAAAGATTCCTACAAAACACAAGATGATACTTTATATCAACTATACAGAAAGAGCAAAGAAACTCCTCAAGACACAGAAATGTATAAAGCAAAGAAATTATACTAAATGTTTCAAAAGAAAAAGACCAAGTCACATATAAAGGTAGACCAATTAGAATGACTTCTTTTCAGTGGAAACTCTGGATTCTAAAAGGACATAGACAAATATTTGGCAAGCTCTGAGACACCACAGACAACAAAACAGAAAACCATACTCAGTAGAACTATCAGTATCAAAATAGAAAGAGAAACATTTCAGCATAAAATTAAATTTAAGAAAATTCAGTCTACAAATCAAGCAATACAGAAAGCATTAAATGAAAACTTCACTCTGAAGAGAATGTTACTTACATCCAAGAATATGTAAGAGATAATAACCCCCAAAACAGCTCATTACATGAGGACTGGTAAGAGGGCAATATAACACAGCAACAGAATAACAGCAATTAATATATGCTCATTAAAATTAATTCTCAATATTAATCATCTCTACTGATCAACTAAAATATAACTGATTGGATTAGAAAATAGGATCTTTCTTTCTACTGTATCCAAAGATAGCCCACAATATTAAGGATAGATATCACCTTAGGTTAAGAGAATAGAAAAGAGTATTCCAAGGAAAAGGAAGCAAGGACAGAGACTACCTGACAAAATAGACTTTATGATAAAAATAATCAGAATAGATAATGAAGAACTCTACATGTTCATCAAGAGAAAACCCTCAAGAGGACATCAAATGCAAGAGTACCCAGGTTCATAAAAAATTACTACAATATATATGATGTGCAATATATACATAATATATTGATCCTAACACAGTGGTAGTATATAATTTCAATACCTAACACTCACCATTAAATTCAACAGCCAGAGTAAAACTTAACAAAGAAACTCAGGAGCTAAATAACATCATAAACTAAATGGATCTAGCAGAATGATGGCAGAAAGTGTACAAACTCATAGGAACTAAACACTCAATACTAAATAAAATTTTGGTGCAAAAATCAATCAAAATGGAAAATAAGGACTGTTTTAAAGTTGAATAAAAAATGAGAATGTACCATAAACAAGCCTGTATGACACAATGAAGGGCAGCTCTAAGATGCAAGAACAGAGCAGTAAGGGTCTATGTATAAGAGATGAGATAGCCCAAAACGCAACAGAACGATACACATAAAAGCTTAAGAAAACAAGAAATATCCTCTCAAAGGAGTATGTGTGATGACATAATTAATGCCAGTGGTGCTGAAAGCAATGAAATAAGACAACAATATAAAATATCAATGAATGAAATATTGGTTATATGAGAAAATCATAAAGGCTGACAAAACTTTAGCCAAATTAATCAAAAGATGAAAAGAGAGTTAATAAGATTGGTGAGGAAAATGGAAACATTAAAATTGACACTGAAGAAATTCAGAGAAGCATGAGAACATATGTTAAAATTTTGTATGACTTCACAGTGAAAAACCTAAAAACAAATATATTTCATGTTTTCAGCCTACCAATATTAAATCAATGTGAAATAAACCATGTAATCAGACTCATAAATCCCATCAAATAAAACAGAATTAAAAAATTCAAACCACCAAAGATGAAAACAAAAAAAAAATCCCAAAACAAATAAGCAAACAATAATATGTTCAATTGGATTCTGAAGAAAATTCTACACATTATTTCACAAAACAGAATTTGGAAGAAGGTTTCTAAATCTGCTTTATAAAGACACAATTACTATAATATCAATGTCAAACAACTATTTAAGTGCAAAAATAGAAAACAACATAAACATATTAAAAGACATATGCACACAATAGATAGATATAGGTATAGGTATAGACATAGAAATAGATATAGATACACAAAAAGTATGAAAAAGCCTTTGATAAGCCCATATCCTTCCTGATAAAAATGTTGGTGAGATTAATGATACAAAATCCAAGCTGAAACATAATGAAAACAATTTTCAGCAAGTATATACCCAACATTATCTTCAATGAAGGAAAATTCAGAGCATTTCCACTAAAATCTGAAACAAGATAAAGAATGTCCAATCTCCTCATATCTACCATACTTATTAAATGTAGTACTTGAAGTCCTAAGTAAGAGGACTAAGAAAACTGAAGGGGATCAAGTAGATAAAAATAGAAAAGAAAGAAGTCAAAATATCCTATTTTTAAAGATGATATAAAATTTTATACATGAAAGACTCCATTAAGAAAGATCTACAATTAATGAGAATGTCATCAAAACAGCAGGATATAAACTCTACAAATAAAAATTAGTAGCATTCCTATAGACAAATTACAAAAATACTAAGAAGGAAATAGGAAAATATTAGCTTTTACAAAAGTGTTTAAAATTATCTTCAGGTAACTCTAACCAAGCAAGAGAAATACTTGTATAATTAAAAACATTAAGTCACTGAAGAAACCAAAGAGCATACACTGACTGGCGGAGGCCCCTGGCACATGTGTAGCAGATATCCAGCTCAGTTTTCATGTGGGCGCCCCACCCAACAACTAGAGCAATGTTGGGGTGGGTGTTCATCAATCTAACTGTGTAATCAGTTTTCTAACAGGGCTGCCTTGTCTGGCCTCAAAGGGAAAAGATGAGGCTAATGCTACAGAGACTTAAAGCAGCATATCCAGGGAAGCTATCGCCTCTCAGAAGAGAAGGAGAGAGGGAATAGGTAGAGGGATTCTGTGAGGGGGACTGCAGGGTCAGCGTGTTGGGTGTAAATGTATTAATTGATTGATTCATTGATTGATTGGTTGATTGATTAAAAATAGACAGGAGAAGATGAAGGATCTTCCATGTTTAGAGATCAGTAGAATTAATGTTGTAAAAATAGTTATCCTACCAAAAGCAATGGGAATATTTGATCCAATCTGCATCAAAAATCAATCTTAAACTTCATATGAATATACAAAAATCCCACAGGATGGCTAAATTATCCTGTATAGTAGAAGAACAGCTGGAGATCTCACCGTCCAAGACCGCAAACTGTATTATATAACCATAATAATAAAAACTTAATATATTGACATAAAAATAGACATGTTGATTACTAGAATAGAACTGAAGATTCAATCTTAATTACAACACCTACAGAGACACAATTTTTGAAAAAGAAACCCAAAATGCATACTGGAGAAAAGACAGCATGTTCAACAGATGGTGCTGGTTTAACTGGGTCTTACATGTAGAATAGTAAAATTAGATCTCTATATATCACCTTGCAGAAACTTAACATCAAAAGAATTTAGGACATTAACATAAAACCACATGTCCATAGAGGAGGCTTTAATGCCAACAATTACTAAATGGACCTCATAGAGCTGACAAACTTCTCTACTGCATAAGACACAATCATTCAAGCAAAATGGCTGCAGGAGATTGAGGAAATTCCCATTAACTCATCTGACAGAATTAATCATCTGCCATCAGCACCACTGTAGGCACTGCAAAAATACTTTTATTTGCATGTCTCAAGTGGAAGAAAACAACTTAGAAGATTATAATTCATCACTGTGAACTTTTAAATATAGATAGTACTGTAATTATTAATGTACTATTCAATTTACTTCATTCAATAGACAGTGTGATACATTATGCCCAAATGCCATACAGTAACTCATCGGTAAATTTATAAGATGTGTATCTTGGACAACACGTAAGGCCCACACTTCCATTTCAAAGCATATCTTGAAAAATTGCAGCATTGGACAATCAAGCAGGGAAATAAAATAAAGAATATTCTAAATAACCAAAAAGAAATATTACACACATGTCACCCTTTCATATAAATGATTCGTTTATGACATTCACAGCCTGGTTTTATGACATTTGCAATGATAAAGTAGCAGTGGGCAAATTACTGAAATATAACAATATAAGCATCCCGAGAGCTTCCCCTTTATAGACTGATGGTTCCCTGGTCATGGTCCTTTTGTGAGAGTAGGGAAGGGTTCAAAGGAGGCACTACTGTTTGCGAAGAATGGATATAGGGAAAAGCAAATAATTCTGGAACGCCTCTCTCTCTCTCTCTCTCTCCCTCTCTCTCTCTTTCTCACACACACACACACACACACACACACACACACACACACACACACAC
>JANHMN010000008.1:1795696-1856766 GCA_030674055.1 Rhabdomys pumilio
CACACACACACACACACACACACACACACACACACACACACACACACTAATAAGCTGTCTTTACAAGTTTACGGTTTATGTCCCCATTTCTACCAATGACTTGTTTAATTGGAAGATCCCCAAAGCATTTCTTTTTGAAGCAGCAGTTTCAAACACTTTTCCTATACACGTCAGATGACTTGGGAGGACACAGAGGCCCTGATAGACTGAACCTTACCATTTATGAAAGTAAAGGGCATTGGATGCCTTTTCACTAAAAATCACTGTGAAGACTAAAAATGGCAGTCAGAAAACCTGTCAACTTATCCAGGGTACAACTGTTTACTAAAGGACCCGATGAATCAGCTGCTGAATTTCTGTTAAGGCTGAAATATATTGGATATTTACCTGACTAGATTCACATGCTCCCCAAACCAGTGTTGGCCTCAAACATGAGGTAAAAAATCCAGAAATTAGAAAGATTTAAAGGGATACACACCTGGGCCCAGAGAAGAGTCAAAAGGGATCCAGACTTTAGTAAGTGGGCATGTGGAATATTGGGAGTTGGACTGAAATCAGCCCTACTGTTTTTTGTCTATAAATATTTATTGGTGGTTATACATTTCTTTCTCATAATACCAGAGAATTCTCCTATTGTTATTAAGAAACTTCACCAAAAAATAATTTCTAATTTTGGACTGCCCCTAACTTTGGAATCTGATAACAACCAGATCTTAATAAAAGCACCACTATATCTGAAAAAGGTATTATATATATTCATTGGAAATTGCATTGGGTCTATAGTTCACATCAAGTAAAAGAAGGAATAAAACTTTTCAGGAGACACATTGGCAAAAAATGGGCAAACCTCCTCCTCTTTGCCTGGATCAGGGCCTGATACACTCCAGCCCAAACTGATATTCCCCAGGAATTCCCAATTCTTTTCAGGTTTTGCAGGAAGCACACACAGATCAGAAACTGGAACTTCTGAACCCACCCACCAGTTCCAGCCAGAATAATTGGTTTCTTTGAAGCAGATCCCTGCCAAGACCTTGAAACTTGTATGGAAAGGGACCCTACCCAGCCCAGTTATCCTGACCACCCCAACATTCATGAAAATGGATGGTGTCATTCCATGGATTCACAACTCTTAATTAAAAGGGGTGACACTGAGGATTATCATAGATGGACAGTCACCTGAACCTTGGACTTCTTAAAATAAGACTGACTTAGTTTACTAACTGGTATACACAAATCCCATCATTCCCAATTCTGGACATGGAAACTCAGAAAAGACATAGGGAGACAAAAACAGGAGAGAACTCAGCTCCCAAATAGACTTAGACCTACACAATTTGGAAAATTCTCTTTCTGAGTTGGCTCCTTTATCGAGGTAATCCTAGAACAGAAACATTTCATGTGGCATTAGAAGAAACTTAGTGTTTCTATGCCAACCTATCAAGGGAATTAAGGAAAACCTTGAATTGGGCAGAGATATACATTAATCTATGTATTTAGTAATAAGTTATTTTGAGTAATTTTAATGTCCAGAATAATATCATTAGGTTTGCCCTAGTGCTTCTGACCTACCTAATCATTAATTCTTGATCCAATTATCAATGTGAAGAATAGGCTCCATGCCATATAGTCCATCTTAGATATAAAAAGAATAGTTAGTCTCATAGTACCAGTGGGCATACCTTGTATAGGCAGTTATTATTCTGTATTTCAAGGTTCATGTTAGGACAAGTACTTTTCTTTCAACTTTTGTTTTATTTTGGTTTGATTCAGAAACTCTATTTTTTGGTGGAATGTTTTGATTTGTTTTCATTGTTTTATTCAACTCAGTGTTTTCATGGTCAACATTAAATTATTTGTTCATACCCTCTTTGAGTTCCTCAGACATATGAATAATTACTGTAACTTGAATCATTGTTCTAGTTACTATTCTCCAGGAAAAGTTAAATGGGTGTGCCAATTTCTTTTTATTTTTATAAAGATTTATTTACCTATTTGAGATATATTACAGAGAGTTCACTATTCAAACATACAAGAAGAGAGCATCAGATCCCATTACTAATGGTTGTGAGCTATCATGTAATGGTTGCTGAGACTTGAAATCAGGACCTCTGGAAAGTAGCCAGTGCTTTTAAACACAGGGCCATCTATCCAGCCCAGGTGTTAATTTTTTTAGTTGTATTTTTGTTTGTTTGTTCGTTTGTTTGGTTTGTTTGGTTTGTTGGTTTGTTTGTTTGTTTTGTCTTGTCCTAGCAGTTTGGAGTTGTGTGGATATCTGGTCTCACCTTTAATAAGTGGTTAATTTTATCAAGTGGTTGTGAATTAGCTGAATGGTCCTTGGTGTTAACTTTTAAGCCATTATGTGTTAATGTGTCATCGTGCTATCCTAAGTGGCATCAGTGTGGCAGGAGATAGTGAAATTACTAATCCTATGTGTTAGCCTTTTGTAGGCTTAGAATGTATTTTTTTTACTAATTATTTTATTTGTTTACATTCTAAATGTTGCCCTCCTTTCTGTTACCCCCTACACAAGTTCTTTACCCCATCCTCAATCCCTTTTGCTTCTGAGAGGATTCTCCCCTACCTACCCACCCACTCCCACCTCACCCCACTAGCATTCCCCTTCCCTGGGGCACCAAGTTTCTGTAGAATTAATTGCATCCTTTCCCTCTGATGTCTGACAAGGTAATCCTTTGCTACACATGTAATGGGGCCCATGGACCAGCCCATGTATGTTCTTTGGTTGGTGGCTTAGTCTCTGGGAGCTCCCAGGCATCTAGATTAGTGGATACTGTTTTTCTTTTAATGGAGTTCCAATCCCCTTCAGCTCCTTCAGTCCTTTTCCTAACTCTTTCATAGACCTCAGTTCCTTGACCTCAGTTCTTGGTTGGCTGTAAGTATGTGCTTCTGTCTCAGTCAGTTGCTTGCAGTGCTTCTCAGAAGATAGCCATGCTAGACTCCTGTTTAAAACCACAACATGGCATCAATAGTAGTGTCTACGTTTGGTGTCTGGGCATGGGATAGATCCCAAGTTTTCCTGGTTTCTAGATGGCTTTCCTTCAGTCTCTGTTCCATTTTTGTCCATGAATTTCCATGTGGCTTAGAATCTTATCTCTTCTGAAGTTTACAGGAGAAAGTGTTTTTTCTGGTGCTCTTCCATTCATTACAAGGGTAATAGTTTTGGTTTGAACTCTCCTCACATGTGTATAATGCACTGTCTACCAGACAAAACATGCCTATTTGTCTCTTTGAATGTTTGCCTCTGCTGATACATAGTCATGTTTTTGTAATACCATCCTAAGGTATAACAAACACATGACTTTCTTCTGCAGACAGAGCTGCTTCAGTACCAACTTACCTATGGGCAGTCACATGGCTGGCTGTAGCTTCAGTCCCATCTTGGTTGATGTCAGACTATCTGCTGTCTTTTTTATGGACTGAAAAGGTTTTCATGTGGTTTATAATAATTTAATTTAATACTACTTTAAAGATTTACAACATCCAAAAGTTTAAAGATCAGTGCCTTGTATGTTTAGCTTTGTTTTTTCTACTGTCATTGTTGTCATTAACTTAAAATATAACTTCTTTGTCTGCTGGATATCTCTAGAGCAAGTAATTAAATACAAACACCGTTTGTCTTATTCAGACATGCTTAGTACATACTCACTCTCAATCTTGTCAGAAACCTGCTAAATATAACATTAAATCTTTAAGCATACTGTGACAGACAGAGACTCCCAAATCCTAACAGTGACACCTCAAGGTCTCCGAGAAGATATGGGCACAGCAATGAAGGACTCCACTTGTACTGTGATACAATAACCACTGAGGAAGATAGCTCCGTTGTCTTGCCTGCTGTGAGGGCTGACCTACATTGTGGACAAACAGTGAATACCCACAGAATTAAATTCTCATATTGCCTAAAATAAGGTGAGTCATTTTTCAAATGTTCCTCCTCCACAGGAAAAAGGCATTTTATCTTCTGGGCCTATTGGCCAGACTACCTCTACATGAGTTGCAATGGAGACCACAGGGACCTGGGAAAACCATTTAGATAGTTGACTGTAGACTAATCTCTGTTATTTTAATTAATATATGACATTTAGATTATAATTTATTCTTCCCAGATTTCTTATTACTTTGACAGCTAAGCTAACTACAGCTGAGCAGCTAGACAACAGACAACTAGCTTCTTACCCCAAGCTAATCTACCATCATGTTTAGTCTTTGGTCAATTTGTTAATTAATTAAGACTACCAGATCTCTTATCAAAAAGACAGACAGGTTTGTCTTGCTCACAGACTTCATGATAAAGGCTACACAAGTTCAGATATAGCATTTCACAGATGTAACATTCTACTACTTTCTTATCTAAACACAGTTTGTAGTGATTAAATGTTTCATATTTCATCCCCTTGCTATACCACTGTTATATTAATACCTCAAAGGTTCAAACTCCTAACATTAACCAATGAACTTCTTATAAATTAGCCTAACTCTAATAAAAGCATTCCACTATATTATCCACTTTTATAATCACAAGTTCAAGTTTTATACTTCCTTTGGTTGACTTCCATTTATACACTTAAGTTGTTTCTCATGCTAAATTTATATGATCAACTATCATACTCACAAGATCAAATTTTTGAGTTTCCCCTGACTATCTTTTAAATGTAAACTTTTTTTCTAAATTTATGTATATCTAGTCTCCTTGACAGAAGGTAAAAATCCCTTCTTGCTCTTCCTGCTCCACAAAACATTATTGTCTTTCCTAAACTTAAATAAAGATGGTTAACACTGTTAACAACTTTACATCTTTTATAAATGTATAAACTCCAGAAAACCCATTCAGATCTACTGACCAAACAGACTTCATCTAGATAGGTACACCTGCCAATCAATAGCTTAAGTACATATCTGTGGTCTATTCCAGAGGGTGGGAGTCCTTTCCTATTCCTTGGTTTTGGGACTTTCCTCATCTCCATCACCAAGATGGTTCTACACACCCTGGACAGCAAAGAAACAGCCAACTCTCCTAAGACTTGACCAACATTCCCATTTCCATTTTCTTAGGTTTCCCAGAGACACTTTGCCCAAAGACAGCAGAAAGCAACTGAAGAGCACTGTGACCCTATTCTTGCTTCACCATCACTTCTTTCTAGTTTCTCGTTTTTTTTTTTTAATTGAACGAAAATGAAGGAATGTTAGCACCTTAGCATTCCTTCTAGGCTCCCCCTCAACTGTTACTTATCAACAGCCAGGTAAGTCTGGTTAGCAATAACATGTTCTCTTTGGTCTCTCCTCTCTCTTTGCTCCTTTTCTCTCTTTGACCCCTTTCTCTTTCTCTGACCCATTTCTTTCTCTCCTCCCTCCCCTTCCTCTTCCCCCACCCCTCTCTCCACATTTCTGATGGGCATTTTGTCTTCTCTTCTCTTCTCTTCTCTTCTCTTCTCTTCTCTTCTCTTCTCTTCTCTTCTCTCCTCTCCTCTCCTCTCCTCTCCTCTCCTCTCCTCTCCTCTCCTCTCTTCTCCTCTCCTCTTCTCTCCTTTTTCTCTCTCTGTTATTCTCTGTCTCCTTTCTTTCTCTACCTCTACTCTCTTCTCAGCTCCCCTTACCATGCCACCAAATAAACTCTATTCTACACTACATCTATCATATGGCTGGTACCTCAAGTTGGAGGTATGTCTTGCATAGAACCACTGAGAGATCTTCTCCCAGCACCATACCACATCCTACAAAACATATCCTTGGTCTTATAGAACACATCAACCTTTACCCAGAGTTTCAACTATCGAAACTAAGGAAAGGCCCCACAAGATTTTCCTCCACTGCTTTTATTCTGGCCTCAAATCTGCTCTTCAAGTTTTCTTTACATTTTGTACTAATATATTGGAATTTATTCTGTTTCTTTCCCCTTTAATTAAATTTTATATACTTGTGAAACTTTCCATTACAGAAAGTTACAAAACCAAAACCAAAACCAAAAAACAAACCATCTCCAATAAAACTTTTCTTATGTATTGAATTTAAAACCTAGGAGACCTTTTTCTCTTTTAAACGAGGATGGAATTAGGAAGGAAAGAGTATTAATGTGATATTACTAAATACTTTCACCAGAAAACATTGGGATTTTGTCATTTACTTTTGTTTATGTGAATACACAAGAGTATGCCTTTAGTATGGGCTCATTTGTATAGCACTAATTCTGAGACTTAAGCTATTCCCACAAACTGGCTCTGCCATTAAGATTATCATGGATTCTGTTGAAGTTTGGTCTGTTACTATGTCTTATAAATCTAAGTGTGGGTTCCCAAGACCTGGTTGCCCCAGAGATGAGAGTCCACTGGTAGAACTTAGACATTATTTTACCTTGTACCCAAGTTATTTCTGATTGATGAATAAAGATGACTATAGCCTACAGCTGTGTAGAATTGAGATAGGTAATGAGAACTTGATATTTTTGGCCTTGGATTTGGAGGAGATCACAAGAGCAAAGAGAAGAATGCAGGGAGAAAAGAAAGACACCATAGGTTAGGAGTTAAGAAAGCACAGCCCTGGTAGTTGTCCAGTTGGATTTCAGAACAGCCAAGATGAAACATAGAAAGTAGTAACCCAGAATTATTGATAGGAAATATATTTTAATAGCACAGAGGGTAGATATCTGCCCAGCATTAGTACTGACAAATGCTTATTATACATATAAAGGTCGTGTATGTCTTTCTTCCTGGAACTGAATGATCAAAGGCAGGGTAGAAATGTTTTCTACAACAGATTCCCAGTGTCACAGTACTTTACACACCAATGTGGCAGAAAGTGAAATGCAATCAAGAATTTAGTGTGAAAGTTTCTCAAGGACTAGAGTAGAAAATTACATATGCAACGTCTGCTCACATTCTACAATATAGATCCTAGATTATGTCATAATGACCAATTCTGTGTAGCTACTTGAATGAACTGGTAAGTTCTACATTAAACTTTTTCTTTTATCCTGGATATGTTTGTAATGGTGTTTCCAGGGCAAACTTGCACTGGAATTCATGCATTAAGTGAAACATATGTCTCTTTTTTTTCTTTTTATTGGATATTTTACTTACATTTCAGATGCCACCCCCTTTCCCCATACCCCCTCCCTAAAAAACCCCTATCCCATGCCCCTCTTTCCTTTTTGTTTTTATACAATTTTTTTTAACTGTTAGTCAAACATGTTATAAGTTTGATAATGCTCAATCAGAAGTGTAACCCAATACCCAACCTGGATATATAATCTATTTTTGACTGGTGGAGACACGTGAACATATGTCTCCATTCCCCCCTCTCTTTCTCACTCTTCCTCTCTCTCATCATCTAGCTTCTCCCCTCCTTCTTCTTCTCCTCTCCTTACTCCTTATTTTCCTTTCGGTACTTCTTCCCCCTTAGCTCCTCCTACATATCACCCTTTCTGTTTAAAAAAAAAACAAAAAACATTTTCTCTCATAATACAATAAGAGCATAATTATGCCTATTTGTACCACTGAGGTGCAAGATAGTCCTAATACCCAGTCCATCATTTTGTTGACTAACCAGAACCTCTGTCATCTCTCCTAACTAAAACACTTAGTTTTGAACCTGGCTTTTTTTCCCCCCTTGGCTTTAGAATTAATGTCAGCTAAAAACCATCCACTCAGATCTTTTCTCTCAAAGTAAATAGTCAGAATAGGCTATGAGACTATAGGTTTTCAATCCAGTCAGAAATCCAGACTGACTTAGTTAACTAAAATTATGGGAAGCATTAAGCATAGCTTCTAAAACTTAGACAATTTATAGAGACCATTTAAAACCTGGACAGCCCCTATACTGCCGAACATTGGAGCATCAAATCTTCAGCCTTCTGGCCCAGAATCATCTGACAGACCTTAGTGATGCAGAATTATTAAGGGCTGATTACTCTGTCTAGGCAGATATAATCAGTCTACTAATTCTACAAGTGTGTCCTTTTCTGGCCAGTAATTTGTCTGTAGATGGAAAGAGGCAATTCTTGCCCAGTGGCTGTCTCACCACAACTGGAGTTAATCCAAAGATGCTCAATTTCTTCTTAGAATCCAAGACAGGAAGCTGTGAGGAGCAGACAGGTCTCTAATCAAAATGAAGATTAATATAGAAATGTTTGTAACTTCAGTTCTATGGACTTCTGACGTTTTGAAAACCAACAATCTATGTAAGGTAACCGGGACTGTTGTGTGTTAACTCCTCTCAGCTATTTCTAAATAAAACATAGAGAACACCCTAACAATAAACTCCAGGCCATGAATTTGCTATAGTCCCTTAACTCACAGGCTAACCATCTCAAATCAGTTAAAAAAGTTAAAGAAGGATTGGGTCTAAGCTTTGTTTTTCTAACTGTGTTATACAGGCACAATGCCCACGAGAGCATCAATATTCATCTCATTTTCATATCAATAAGAAGCTCGTACCAATAAAAGCCTTAAATTTGAAATCAAAGTAAATTGTGTACCGTTTAAGAAATTATAACTTCATCTTGATAATAATTATACACATTTCTACCAATAGGTTATGGCTATGCAATAAATTCTAGCTAATTCTCCCTGTTCCAACAAAACCACTACTTTTTCCTAGAAAGGCAGCCCAATATTAACCACCTTAGTCCCCAAGCCCAGGGAATAGGGGCGCTGACTCTTCATTAACTTCTTCAAGCTGATTATGGGCTTCGAGATATTAGAAGAGAGGTAGGAGGAAGAGTAGATTGATAAGCCTCTGACGCTGTGTCTTCACTGCATCCAGATGGAATTCAAGGACATCGGAGGTTTGAGCAGGTCTGCAAGTTTGCTTGATGAGTAGATACACCAAGGCTGTGTATTCTGCAATATACAATTCTCAGAACAAGTTTTAGTATCAAAATTAACTTTTTTTTTCTAGAGGGCTGACATTTTTTTAAAGATGTTGGTTCTAACAACTTCCCCCCACCCCCTTTTTTAAAGTTGGTTATAATATTTACATTTCAAATTTTATCCCCGTATCACATTCCCCCCACCACTCAGAAACCCTTTATCCCATCCCCCCTCTTTGTGCTTTTATGAGGGTGTGATTATCCAGTTTCTATGATGCTGTTTCCATTAAGATAATCTGCCTCCTAGCTTTCTAATTTGTTATTAATTCTCCTATTTTTCTTTTCTTTTTTTCCTCTTTTTTTTCTTTTTTTCATCTATTTTTTTTTCCAATTGGGTATTAAATTTACAATTCAGATTTTATCCCCTTCCTCCCCTTCCTCCCAAGGCCCAGAAACCTCCTATCTCATTCTCCTTCCACATGCTTCTATGAGGCTGTGCCCACACCTCCCCCACCACCCCCATTATCGCCTCCCCACCCTTAATTTCCCCTCCCACTCTACATTCATTTTCATGTGACCAAGAATCTCCTCTCCCACCTATGCCCAGCAAGGTCATCCTCCCTTACATATACCACTGGGGTCATGGGTCCCTCCCTATGAGCTCCCAGGCTGGTGGTTTAGACCCTGGGGGCTCTGGTTGTTTGGTATTGTTGCTTTCCTCCTGGGGTCACAAACCCTTTCAGATCCTTCAGTCTTTTCTCTATGTTCTCCATTGAGAAACCCTTGATCATATCAGTGGTTAATTGTGAGCATCGTCCTCTGAATGTGTCAGTTTGGGCAGACCTCTAAGGAGACAGCTATATCATGAACTTGGCAGCACACACTTCCAGCCATCCACCTCAGTGTCTAGCTTAGGTGACTGTACATGGGATGGATACCCAGGTGGGTATCCTCCTTCATTTTCTGTCCCCTGTTTTGTTTCTATATTTGCTCCCTTTAGTGTTTTTCTTACTCGTTCTATGTAGAACTGAGGCATCTCCTCTTGGTCTTCCTTCTTCATGAGCTTCATGTGGTCTGTGGGTTGGGTCTTTGATATTCCAAGCTTTTGGGCTACTGTCCACTTAACAGTGAGTAAATACCATGTGTGTTCTTTTGTGATTGGGTTAACTCGCTCAGGAAGATAATTTCTAGATCCGTCCATTTACCTAAAAATTTCTCGAATTCATTATTTTTAATAGCTGAGTAATACTCCATTGAATAAATGTACCACATTTTTTTATCCATTCCTCTGTTGAGGGACATCTTGGTTCTTTCCAGCGTCTGACTACTATAAATAAGGCTGCTATGAACATAGGAGCACATGTCCTTGTTATATTTTGGAGTATCTTCTGGGTATATGCCCAGGAGTGGTGTAGCTGGATTCTCAGGTAATGCTATGTCCAGTTTTCTGAGGAACTGCCAGACTGATTTCCAGAGTGGTTGTACCAGTTTGCAATCCCACCAACAATGGAGGAGTGTTTCTCTTTCTCTGCATTCTCACCAGCATCTGCTATCACCTGAGTTTTTGATCTTAGCCATTCTAACTGGTGTGAGATAGAATCTCAGGGTTGTTTTGATTAGCATTTCCCCGATGACTAAGGATGTTGAGCATTTCTTAAGGTGCTTCCCAGCCATTCAAGTTTCCTCTGTTGAGAATTCTTTGTTTAGCTCTGTACCCCATTTCTAATAGGGTTATTTGGCTGTCTGGAGTGTAATTTCTTTTGTTCTTTGTAAATCTTGGATATTAGCCCTCTATCGGATGTAGGATTGGTTAAGATCTTTTCCCAATCTGTTGGTTGCCGTTTTCTCTTATTGACAATGTTCTTTGCCTTACAGAAGCTTTGCAACTTTATGAGGTCCCATTTTTCAATTCTTGATCTTAGAGCATAAGCCATTGGTGTTCTGTTTAGGAACTTTTCCCCTGTGCCTAGGTATTTGAGGGTCTTCCCCACCTTCTCTTCTATTAGTTTCAGTGTATCTGGTTTTAAGTGAAGGTCTTTTATCCACTTGGATTTGAGCTTTGTACAAGGAGATATGAATGGATTGATTTCCATCCTTCTACATGTTGACTTCCAGTTAAACCAGCACTATTTGCTGAAAATGCTGTCCTTTTTCCACTGGATGGTTTTAGTGCCTTTGTCAAAGATCAAGTGACCATAGGTATGTGTGCTCATTTCTGGATCTTCAATTCTATTCCACTGATCTTCCTGCCTGTCTCTGTACCAATACCATGCAGTTTTTATTACTATTGCCCTGTAGTACAGTTTGAGGTCAGGGATGGTAATTCCTCCAGAAGATTTTTTGTTGTTGAGAATAGCTCTCGCTATCCTTGTTTTCATGTTATTCCAAATAAGTTTGCAAATTGCTCTTTCTGTCTCTATGAAGAATTGATTTGTAATTTTGATGGGGATTGCATTGAATCTATAGATTGCTTTTGGCAATATGGCCATTTTTACTGAATTTATCCTGCCAATTCAGGAGCATGAAAGATCTTTCCATCTTCTGAGATCTTCCTCTATTTCTTTCTTCAGAGACTTGAAGTTCTTGTCATACAGATCTTTCACTTGCTTGGTTAGATTCACTCCAAGATATTTTATATTGTTTGTAACTATTTTGAAGGGTGTAATTTACCTAATTCTTTCTCAGCCTGTTTATCCTTTGAGTATAGGAAGGCTACTGATTTGTTTGAGTTAATTTTATATCCAGCCACTTTACTGAAGTTGTTTATCAGGTTTAGGAGTTCTCTGGTGGAAATTTTAGGGTCACTTAAGTATACTATCATATCATCTGCAAATAGTGAAATTTTGACTTCTTCCTTTCCTATTTGTATCCCTTTGACTTCCTTTTGTTGTCTAATCACTCTAGCTAGGACTTCCAGTACTATATTGAATAGGTAGGGTGAGAGTACACAAGCCTTGTCTAGTCTAATAGTCTGGGCAATTTGGGGATCCATTTCAGGTGTTTCAGCAAACTGTCACGTATTCAGTGTGAGAACAAAGTATGACACAATCTGTCCTTTAAATCTCTAAAATATATTTTTATCATTAGAAATATTTTTAACTAATATATAAAAAGTTATAAACTATGTAAGAATGTCAGTTTGTATATAACTAAAACCAATAGCTACAAATCACGAAGCTTCACCCATCAACTCCCATTTTCCCACCCTGGCATTTCGCTACATGGGGGCATCAAACCCCCACAAACCCAAGGGCTGCTCCTCCCACTGATTTCCAACAAGATCGTCTTCTGCCACATATGGGGCTGAAGCCACAGATCCCTCCATGTGTACTCTTTGGTTGGTGGTCAAGTCCCCAGAAGCTCCGGGGGCGGAGGAGTCTGGCCAGTTGACACTATTGCTCCTTCCACAGGGCTGCAAACCTCTTCAGCTTCTTCAGTCCCTTTTCCAACTCCTCTATTGGAGAACCTGTGCTCAGTTTAATGGTTGGCTGTGAGCATCTGCCTCTGTGTTTTTCAAGCTCTGGCAGAAGCTCTCAGGAGACAGCTAAATCAGGCTCCTGTCAATAAGCACTTCTTAGCATCCACAATAATGTCTGGGTTTGGTTACTGTATATGGGATGGATCCCCATGTGGGGCGGTCTCTGGGTGGCCTTTTTTTTTAAGTCTCTGCTCCATACTTTGTCTCCAGATTTTCTTCTGTGAGTAATTTGTTCCCCCTTCTAAGAAGCACAGAAGCATCAAAATTTGGTCTTCCTTCTTCTTGAGCTTCATAAGGTCTGTGAATTATATCTTGGGTATCAAGCTATTTTCAAACACATAAGAATACAATTGATACCAACCGCATATAATGAAATGGCTTACATGAAAATTGTACCTTCTTGTTAAGGGTATTGAATTTCAAAAAAAAAAAAAAAGTATGGAAAATCCTGTTTTGTAAGAAGTAGGACACTCAGAGATGTTTTATGGAAGCAGATTAAACTTTTAATGTGTTTCTTCAAGATTTAGAGAACAAAGCAACTGACAGAAATTTGAATAGTTGAAGTTGTTACCAGACTAGTGATCAGTGGATCTCTAGAAATAGAGAAATATAAGGGAGTCTCCTAGTCAAAAAGAGAGTACTTGAAATATGGAACAATCTACAATACAAAAAGGAGAGGGTACAAAAATGAATGTCAAACTTGGTAATATTTTAATGAGGAACAGGAGGCTGTTAAATGATTGTTAAGAATTAAAGTAAGAATCATCATTGGAATCTGTCAGAGAAGTTGGGATATGTGATATAAGATAAGAGATATGTATGCAAGGGTAAAGGTTGAGGGCAAAGGAAGCAGAAGTTCATTTTTAGCTCAAAACACATTGTAGTTATAAGTTTTCTTGAGTAGGAAATTTGTGAGAATGAGAGAAATCACTAACTATTAACCATATATATCAAGATACACAGGTAAAATAATATTAGCCCTGAAATGCCCAATTCAGTGACTCTAAATAGAAGAAAGTTAATTTTGAATTGTAGCTAATTCCAGTTGTTAACAACTAAATAAAGTCTTGGTAAACTTGAAGTAGAGTAGAAATAAAGATTCCCAAATAAAATAGGATTCATAAGATATGGGATTTTTCTACATATCAATGCATAAGACAATACTACAGAAAGTATTCTTAGATTAGAAACAGGCATCTGGAGTAGAGACTCTTTTAAAGCTATATTACTGGAATTTATTATGCAAAAAAATTGTCTAGTGAAAATAAAAAGTGGAGTTGAAGATGTGTAGATTGCTGAATGGCTTTTGAAAATAGTGTAGAAAGTCTAAATACTATAGGTACTTCTGGCCTTGGTATGATAAAAGTCACACTTATGAGTCTGACCCTCCAGAAAGACAGGTGCATCTCTATTGATCTATTATTTGACATCTATTAAACTCTATGTATGCATATAAATTGACTTCTATTTAGTATTTAAGAAATATTGTGAGGCCTGCGATATCATTTTCTTTATGTGTAAAATGAAGATACTGAGACAGAATTAAAGTTAAATCCTGCAAGGTCATACTGTTAGGTTTAAATCTTGATTAAATCATCATGGCTTTGATCTCTTGAAGTTATTGATAATGGATTTTAGATTTTTAAGCAAATTTTCATGATTATGGCTTTTCTTATAGACAAAACATATGGTTTTGTGTAGCAGGAAATTTCCCCCACAAGTTGGGAGAAGCTAAGGTTGGAGGAGTAAGGAGAGAAAGAAGAGAGGAAGAGGAGAAGGAAGAGGAGAAACTAAAGAGTAGAGATGTAGGAGGCATGGATGGCCACACATATTTTAAGAGCAGTCTTGGGTAACAGCTTATATGAAGGTTAGATTTTGTGACACACTTCTAATTATGTGAACAACTTGTTAATTGCGCTTTATTACACTTATAAAGCCTTTGGATAATCTTTAAACATTAGAGTCTCATTTCTACCAGGTATTGCGTGGATGGTGGGATGGTTTGGGCTCATCCTAGCCTTGTGGAGACAATGTGGAAGATTGGAAGAGCCATCTCCCAGGCTGATGTCTCATGGGTGACTGGAACAGTGTCTCTGGCCACCTAAGCTGCTGGCCTGAGCCAAACAGTGGTGAGAATATGCCACCACTCATGGCCACAGGCCTATCCTAGTCGGGAAGATGGTGGCTGTTTAAGAACAAGCAAGATTGCATGCCATCCTTTTAAAATATTACCTCAACAATTTTGACAGGATGATCAATGAAATCAATGGAAGTCATATGAACAGTCCAAGAAGCATGTGTCTGGCTGCTATGATCAGAAGTACTGCCATCATTTAATGATGTGTAGATTGTACTCTATCTGCCATAAGGTGGTAATCCCTCATCAGCCTGTGCCTTTACAGATGCAGTGCTGATTTGAGTCTCCATGGCATCATTTATTAGCATGGTATTTTCAACATTTCAAAGAATATCAATCAGGAGTCCCTGAGAGCCAAATGTGCTTTCCTGAAGTAAGCAAGCTGGTACAATAATTTTTAAATCCTTTGTTGTTGTGAAGGAAATTTCTCTGCTTTTCATCATAAAAATATATTTTATACCACAGCTACCAAAAATTCCTATCAATCTGAGATCTAGCATTATAATTTTTATGGTCTGGTTGCTAGGTAATAAATGCACATTGAAAATCCCATTTGAAGAGAGAAAATGCCTCAATAAACAGAATTCTCCTGTGGTTTGGGATGACAGTTTCAACTAATATTTTACATGAAAAAAACAAGAATAAGAATTCCTTAGAAAATTATAAAAAATCAGCATTTTTCTTGTAAAGATGAGAGTGAACATCTTTTATTTTCTTTATTCTTGTGACTTGTCAGGGCTTGGTCTACAACATGTGCCTGGTAAATTATTCAGTACATCAATATATATTGAGATTAATAAATGTATTTTTAACTTGATATCTAAATATGGGTGGTCAAATGAACATGACTTTTGTAGTAGTGATATTTCTTTTTATAATTTTGCCTACCAACACTGGTTGATTTATGCAGAGCTAATGAGAGTGCATGCATTCACTTGATATTTAACCGTGAAGGCAATTTCTCTACTTAGCTACTGCTATTCAGTTATTAAAAGATCAAGCTGACTCTAATACATACTAATTATTTCCTAGAAAAAATCATACCTTAAGGACAAATTTAAAGAGAAATCATTATCTGTTAAGTTCAAGAGGTCATTAGTCAGATGACCTATGAAGAAAATGGCTTATAACATCCAATATTCAATAAGACATGAAGGTTACAAAAATATTTAGTAAAAAACATAGATAAGTCCCCAAATTAGCATTAAAGCCCTATTGCAGAAGACACACATACTTATTAATCTGGTATTCATCCAGAAGTTTCATCCATACTGGCTAGCTAGCTTTCATAGTGCTAGAAGGTGATGTGTGAGATACCAAAGGAGACACAGAGCATGGGAAGGCAACTGCACTGGTGAACTCACAGAGCTGTGAAACCCGCAAGCAAGCCAGACTAAGTCCCACCCTCAAAAGTAGTGCAGGGCACAAAAAGATCTGGGTAACAATGTTTATGATTTTAATAGAAATTTTCAAAGTTTCAAAATAAGGATGTCTTTCAGAGATAAATACACCAACTAAGCCCCATGTGAAGGCTTCTGTATGACTAAACCCAAATACTAATATAACATTACATCACCTAAAACCACAAAAGATGTTTAAGTATATGCTACTAGGTAAAAATAGTTTACTGTCTACAAAGCTGACTCATTTTCTTTCTAACACGTAAAGGGAAACAAAAATAGGCCCTTTCCTATATATGGTTCCCAACACTCTCATGACACATGACCAGTACACCTTTACACCTGCTGAGAACAGTGGGCTATTCAGCAAAAGTAAAGAAAATAATTCAAATCACCAATTTTGTTTTTAAAAAATCATTTATTCTATAGCTATTGGGTAACAAATTGTAACAAATATATCATCGTAATGCTATGTTGTTGTAACTTGAGAAGTTGAGAAGGTGAAATATAGGAGGGTAGATTGAAACTCACAGACAGTTTGCTCAAATAGTCCATAAATATTCAGATGCTATGTAAAGTCTACGTGAACACTTCAAGATAGATATGTATTCTTGCACTTGGAAGCATTCCTAGTTTTAGAACAGCTTGATTCTAGCATATTAATGTGAAATCCATAGTAATATTAAATTAAATTTTTAAATTTAAATTTTTATTAAAAACATTTAAAGTTTTTCAGATGGTTATCAGTTTCTCAGATAAGAAAATATATGTAATACTGTTAAAATTATGATGTATATGGATAGTCAGTATTCATATACTGATAAGATAACACACAGATCAAATCTAGATTATATTTATATTTAATTTTAACTATTTTTATTGTTTGAATTTCATGAGTCCTGTACTTATATCATTTCTACTCCCCTCTCTCCTTCCAACTTCTTATGTCTCCATACTACCAACAAATTTATGAATTTTCCTTTTTAATTATAATGTTATATGTACACATGTATATACACTTTGTGTGTGTGTGTGTGTGTGTGTGCATGTATGTGTGTGTGTGTGTGTGTGTGTGTGTGTGCATGTATGTGTGTGTGTGTATACCTACTGAATCCCAGTGGCATTCCTATATGCACATGCATTTAAGGCTGACCACTTGGTTTTGGACAATTTACCTTTTCAGATTAGCAATTAATTACCTCTAGATCGTCATCTACTTGTGAGGTCTTTCCACCAAATATATGAGCAACCTTTCCAAAAACATATAAATAAACAAAAACAGTCCACACCCTGTGGGACATTTCTTCAATCAGTTTGCTCCGCACTCTAAATCCTTGCTTCTATACCACATCTTGAGGAATCTGGTTGGTCTAGTGTCTCTATAGTTCGCTTGTCAATATCCCAGCTACTTGACTTTTGTCTTCCTGATTATTTATGAAGTATTTTACAGACTTGAGCAACATGTCTTCTTTTTAAACAACAACAAAAAAATTATTTTATTTATATAAATTTCAGCTGTTGCTTTCCCTCCAAGTGGCCCCTCCAATAGTTCCTCATCCTATTTTTCCTCCCCTTTGCCTCCAAGAAGGTGCTACCTCTTCAACCAGAAATCACTTTTCCCAGGGGCCTCCAGTCTTTCCAGGATTAGGTCCATGTTCTCCCACTGTGGGTACACAAGTAGTCCTCTGCCATATATGTGTGGGACGGCGGGATGTGAGAAGCAGCTGGATGCTTGGTCGAGCAAAAGCCTGGAACCTCTGACCCTTATTGAATGGCAGGTATTTGGCTCTGTTCCTGGGCCCTGGTTCTTTTTATTCAGTTTTGTTCCTCCACAGCCCTTTCCACAGAGAAGTCTATGGCCATCAGTCACGTCATGAGGAACAGTGCCTCAGGCTCTCCCACATGCAGATGAGGTATCTCCAAGCTCTCAGACCAAGCCAATAGGTGTTATCTGCTGCCAGACCCTAACCCACCCTGAAACTATATATAAGGGTTCTATTCAGGGAAAGTAAAACGTTTGAGAATCATTCTGGTGTCTGAGAGTTTCTGTCACAAGAGCTGTAATGCTTGGGGGAGAGATTCGCTCTCCTGGAACTTTCCTGGGACACCAAGCTGCCTCCTTGCCAGCCAGCCAGCTTTTTTTTGTTTTGTTTTGTTTTTTGTTTTTTGTTTTTTTTAATTTGGTATTGTATTTACATTTCAGGTTTTATCCCCTTACCCCACTTCCCCCAACCACCCAGGAACCTCTTATCCCATCCTCCCTCCTCATGCTTCTATGAGGCTGTGCCCCCACCTACCCTCCCACTCCAACCTCCCCACCCTCACATTCCCCCCGCCCACTTGGTGTTCGTCCTTCATGGGACGAAGAATCTCCTCTCCCACCTATGCCCCCGAAAAGGCCATCCTCCCCTACATATACAGCTGGAGTCATGGGTCTTTTTCTATGTTCTCCCAGGCTGGTGGTTTGGACCCTGGGGAGCTCTGATTGGTTGGTATTGTTGCTTTCCTCATGGGATCACAAACCCTTTCTGTTTCGTCAGTCTTCTCTCTAACTTCTCCATTGGGAAACCTTTGATCATATCAGTGGTTAGCTGTGAGCATCGTCCTCTGAATGTGTCAGTCTCAGGCAAACCTGTAAGGAGACAGCTATACCATATTCTTGACAGCATGCACTTCCCACAATCCCCATCAGTGTCTAGCTTAGGTGACTGTACATAGGATGGATACCCAGGTGGAATGGTCTCCAGATGGCCCCTCCTTTAGTTTCTGTTCCACATTTTGTTTCCATATTTGCTCCCTTGAGTATTTTTGTTTCTCCTTCTAAGTAGGACTGAGGCATCCCCACTTGGTCTTCCTTCTTCGTGAGCTTCATGTTGTCTGTGAGTTGAATCTTCGCTATCCCACGCTTTTGGGCTAATATCCTCTTATCAGTGACTAAATACCATGTGTGTTCTTTTGTGATTGGGTTAACTCACTCAGGATGATAATTTCTAGTTCTATCCATTTACCTAAGAATTTCTCAAATTCATTATTTTTAATAGCTGAGTAATCAACCCAGCCCAGGCCCAAGCTGTCTCAACCCTGAAAGACAGGTGCAGCACCTGGGAATGTAGCGTAAGCGGGAAGTGAGCAGAGGCAGCATCTAGGACAGGCAATTGTCCCTCCCTGCTTGCACTCTATGCCCTCTGACCCGGACCTCCCACATCAGGCTGGGCTGGTGACCGAAGGACAGTGAAGACACAGGCTGAGGCAGCAGCAGAGACAGTAGCAAACCCTTCCTGCTCTCACCCTGTCCCCATCTGGGAGATAGTCATGGGATGCCCTCCAGAACAGGGGACCCACATATATGTGCCAGGGGCCTTGGACCAGCCATTGTATGCTGTCTGGTTGGTGGCTCCGTCTCTTGGAACATTCAGGGATCCAAGTTAGTTGAGATTTCTGGTCTTCCTAATAGGTTACCCTCCCCTTCAGCCTCTATAGTCTTTCCCCTAATTTGACTATAGGTGTCTCCAACTTCAGTCTAATGTTTGGGTTTAAGTATCTGCATCTGTCTCAGTCAATTGCTGGTAGGACCCCTCATCAGTAATGTGTCAGGCCTTGGTATTCTTTTCTTCAGTCTCTGCTCCATATTGTCCCTGCATTTATTTATATAGAAAATTCTCTTGGTCAAAAATTTTGACTGTGGGTTGGTAACTGGTCCCTTCACTTGAGGCCCTGTCTATTTATTGGAGGTGGATGGACACTTTGAGTTCTCTCTCCATATTGTTGAGCATTTTGGCTAAAGTCACCCCCACTGAGTGATGAGAATCTCTCTCCTCCTAGGCCTCTGGTACTTTCTAGGGAGTCCCCCCACCCTCAGAGGCTGCATATTTCCATTCATTCTCCTTGTCTTCTGGACTTCTCTCTCCAGACATGATCCTGTTGACCCTTTCCCTGCTCCATCCTCTCTCCAACCCAGGTCCCTCCCTCCACCTCTTTGCCTCCCATGATTATTTTATTCTTCCTTCTAAATGAGATTGAAGCATCCTCACTTGGACCTTCCTGCTTCTTAAATTTTTTAAGGTTTGTGAGTTGTATCCTGGGTATTCTTTACTTGATTTTTTCTTAATATCTACTTATCAGTAAGTACATAAAAGCATGTTATTTTGGATATGACTTACCTCACTCAGGATATTTTTTAAGTTCCATCCATTTGTCTGCAAATTCACAAAGTCCTCATTTTTAATACTTGAAAAAGTAATCCATTGTATAATAAACCACATTTTCTGTATCCATTTTGTGGTTGAGGGACATTGGGATTGTTTCCAGCCTCTGGATATTACAAATAAGGCTGCTATGAACATGATAGAGTACATATCCTTGTCATATGGTAGGCCATCTTTTGGGTATATGCCCAGGAGTGGTATATCTAGGTCTTCAGGTAAAACTATTTCCAATTTTCCAACCAACTGCCAGACTGATTTCCAGAGTGATAACACCAGTTTGCAATCCCACCCGCAATGGAGGAGTGTTCTTCTCTCCACATCCTTACCTGCATGTGCTGTCACTTGAGATTTTTATCTTAGCCATTCTGAATGGTCTAAGTTGGCATCTCAGGGTTTTTTGATTTGCAGTTCCCTGACAGCTAAAGATGTTGAACATTTCTTCGAGTGCTTCTCAGCCATTGGAGATTCTTCTGTTGTGAATTTTCCGTTTAGCTCTATACCCCATTTTAAATTGGGTTATTTGGTGTTTTCGAGATTAACTTTTTGAGGTCTTTATATATTTTAAATATTAGCCCTCTACTGGCTATAGGGATAATTTTTATGGTTATTTCTTTTTGAGTTGTTGACATGTCCTTGTAGTTTATGTCTTATCTTTTCCAAAATGTAGTAGGTTTGTGGATCTTCATCCCAGTAGACACAGCTATAGAAACACTCTTATACCAAAAGCTTAGAGAACGTTATAAAACATAGGGTAGAAAGATTTTAAGAAACAAAGATCTGGGAATTTGCTGTAAGATTGCGTCTTCTAGTAAAGTCACAGATTCTCCCATATAGCCTCACCAACATGACCACTCAAGTTACAACTGAACTAGGCTGACATCATTGAGAATAAAGCACGCATGTGGAAAAATCCATGAGGCTTCAACTTTATAAAAATAACTATGGGTGATTGAGGAGCATGGGGAACAGAAGAGGTGATCTACTCCAAGGAAGACCATACCAATTGGTTGTATATTGCCAAATGGTCAAACATAAAAACCTAAATTACTGAAAATACATCAAATGACAGAGTAGTTACTACCTTTGCAATGCCTATCAATGAAAAAAAAAGTAATGAATTTGAATATAAATGGAAGGGGTATATAGAAAGGTTGGAGGGAAGAAAGTAAATGGAGAAATGTAATTATATTATAATCTCAAAAACACTAAAAATAAATAAAAATTAAAAATGAAATCACAGGTATTCATTGTTCATGTAGTGTAACTAAAGGACATTTTCATACATGTATATATATCTTAACATTAATCTACCCATACTTTACTACTGTTTTTTCTCATATCTTACCTTTCCTGTTAGTCACCTTTGTTCTTATAGATGATGTATTATAAATTTTTTCAAGTCGCATAAACAGTATGTTTTTATGTGACTACATAAAAATCTAGATACTCGATAGGAGGAAACATACTATATATTTCATTGTGTGAATGGTTTAATCTATTTTATATTATTATCACCAGTTATACTGAAAGGTCTGGAGTTCCCCAAAGGGGACCCCACTAGGGTCTCAGGATTGCACGCACCCAAAGGACACACGAAAGACCAACTTGCTGCAAGAACACGAGGTAGTTTAATGGCGGAACGTTCCGGGCCGACACGTGTCTCAGTGTAGGAGACAGAGGCATCGGCCTCGTGGCTCCGGGATTTAGGGTAAATATAAGCTTGGGGTGGGGAAAAGGAGAAGTTTTCGCGCGGGTGCACATGATTGGGAGAAACTTTCGCGCGGGTGCACACGATTGGTTGTTTTCCGATTCTTGAACATCAGTAGGTTGAACCGGTCCATGGGGGAGGGGGGGAGGGTGTAGTTCCTGCAGGCGGATGTTTGTCTCTCGTATCCGGCCTATTCCTCAGATGACTCAGCAGCTCTTTGTCCTGTAACTCCGAATTCTTTGTTAACTGATTAACTGTAGGCTGCGGCTTCAGCTACTCAGGTTAGGGAGAAGGAATCTACAGAGCCTGTATATATTTTATAAAATGGTCTTTATAATTTTTCACTCTACAATACCTGTTTTCTTGCAAGCAACATAACTACATTATTCTTCATGTTTAAAAAATTAATACATCTCAGAATTTTCTTTTGTCTATTGATGTAGGACAGTCCTACAATTTAGTAAATGTGAATAGGGCTGCAATAAACACTTAAGTTTAAGTAATCTCTATAATATGCTGACTAAAGTCTTTAAACTAAACACTATGAAGTGAGGTGAAACACCACTGTAGTTCTAATTTTAATTCTCTGATAAACATTCAAAATTTTGCATAGTTATTTGCCATGTATATTTCATCTGGCAATAATAAGAGAATGATATAAAACTCTATCATTTTTCTTTTTCCAGTACTGAATGCTTCAAGTAACATTAATAAATTATTTTAAAATTTATAATTAATTTTAAAAAACATTCATACATCTCGACCTGCAAACTTGAATATCTACTCCACTCCCGGGCCACTGCTTTGCCTGGATCCCTGTAGGCCTGTGACCACAAGGATAATCAGGTAAGATACTAACACCCTATTTTCCTATCTCCTGGGTCCCTTGGCAAAACCAGTAGCCATGCGGTCTGCATCAACCCCTCTGTGATTCATCTTCAGGTCCACTCCTCTACCAGAAATCTTGATTCTGCACTTTATTCCACAGGCCAAAGCTCTGCCTGCATTCCTACAGGCCTGCTTTCACACAACAAAAACAGCTCTGCCTGTTTTTCTATAGGCCCACTGCCACCCAGAATAACTAAAGGCCTGTTGTCATCAGGGATTATCAGTTCTTTGTGCAGTCTCAAAAGCCTGCTGCCATCAGAGATTACCAGGCCAGCCAAAACCAGGGACAAACAACAGGCTAATGGCCAGCATAAAAACACAATCAACAGAAGAGAAGAAAATATGTTACCGGAAATCCAGCTATCCTACTCCAGCAAGCCCTGGATAGCCTAGCACACCAGAAGAACAAAAATAATGACTTTAAATCTAATCTTATGAGGATAATAAATACTTTAAAGATGAATTAAATAAATCCCTTAAAGTTACAGAAAAATATAATCAAACACATAGAAATTTTTAAAGAGGAAATGAACAAACATTAAGAAATACAGATAAATACAATCAAAGGTGTGAAAGAAATGAAAAAAACCTGTTAAATGCCAGAAAATGTAAACAGAAACAGTTAATTAAACACAAAATGAGGCAGCCCTGGAGATGGAAAACCTAATGAAGAAAATCGGAACAACAACATCATAAACAGAATACTGGAGGTGAAAGACAGAATGTCAGGCATAGAAGATAAAATAGAATAAACCAATACATCAGTCAAAGAAAACATTAAATATAAAATGTCTTGACTTTAAATAACCAAGAAATCTGGGATAAAATGAAAAAACTTAACCTAAGAATAATATGAATAGAAGAAGGTGAAGAATCCCAGGCTCAGAAAAATATTTTCAACAAAATTTTAGAAGCCTTTCCCATCCTAAAGAGATATGTATCAATATAAAGAAACTTATAGAATAGCAATTAGATTGGACCAGAAAAGAAAATACTTACAACACACAATAATCAAAAACAAATCTGTAATAAAAAGAAAAAATATAAGAAGTAGAAAAAAATAATGTCAGGTAGCATACAAAGGAAGATCTACCTGAATTACAACTGAATTCTCAACACAGACTCTAAAAGCTTTAATGGCTGGACAGGTATCTTACAACCTCTAACAAACAACAGATGCCAACTTATACTACCATACCCATTAAAACTCTCAATCACCATTGATAAAGAAAACATTATATTTCAAACAAATACAAACATAAACAATATATTCATAAATACAGTGCTACAAAAAATACTAGAAAGAAAACTGCAACCCATGGAGAACAGCTATATCAAAGACACACCTAAATAAGAAATACCACACCAACAGAAACAAGGGAAGCACACACATGCATGCATGCACATGCATGTGCACGCGCGCGCGTGAGCGCGCACATACACACACACACACACACACACACACACACACACACACACATTAATACTACCAACACCAAAATAATAGGAAGTAACAATCCCTGGTCATTAATATCTTTCAACGTCAGTGGACTCAAATCTCTAAAATAAGACATAAGCGAACAGAGTGCGTGCGAAAACAGGATTCATCATTCTGCTGCATAAAAGAAACATACCATGGCAATAAAGACCGATATTACCTCAGAGTAAAGGGTTAGAAAAAAATTTCGAATAAAGGGACTAAATAAGCAAACTGGTATAGCCATCCCAATATCTAATAAAATAGACTTTCAACCTAAATTATTCAAAAGAAACAGGGAAGGAAAAATCTACTAAGATTACATTGCAATTTTGAACATCTATGCCCCCCAAACAAGGGGCATAGATTAGTAAAAGAAACATTGCTAAAGTTTAAATTATACATCAAACCCCACACATTAGTAGTGGGGGAATTCAACACCCCAATCTCATCATTTGACAGATCATCCAGTCAAAAACTAAATGGAGAAATAAACTAACAGACATCATGAATCAAATGGATCTAACAAACATCTACAGAATATTTCACCCAAACACAATAGAATATACCTTCTTCTCAGCAACTCATGGATTCTTCTGTAAAATTGACCATATAGTCAGTTGCAAGCAAGCATCTACAGATACAAGAAAACTGAATTGTATCTTCTCAGACCACCATTAATTAAAGTTGGATTTCAACAACAAAAACACAAGAAAGTCTACACATTCATGGAAATTAAACAACTCTCTGATGTCTGGGTCAAGAAAGAAGTAAAGAAATTAAAGGCTTCCTAGAATTCAATGAAAATGAAGGCACAGCACACCAAAATTTATGAGACACAATGAAAGCAATGCTAAGGAAAATTTTCATAGCATTAAGCATCTCCATAAAGAAATTAGAAAATTCTCATACATGCAATTTAAAAGTACACCTGAAAGCCTTTCAAAAACAAAAAAGAAAAAAAGAGACAAACACACAGAAGAAGAGCAGAAGTCAGGGAATAATATAAATAATTGAGGCTGATATCAATCAAACAAACAAACAAAAAATTAAAAAACAAAACAAAACAAACAGTCACAAAATCAAAACCCAATGCAAATAGTCAATGGAACCAAGAGCTGATTCTTTGATAAAATCAACAAGGCAGATCTTCAGCCAAACTAACCAAAAGACAGAGAAAGGATATCCAAATAATCAAAATCAGAAATGAAAAGGAAGAAATAACAATAAACACTGAGGAAATACAAAGAATCATTAGCTCTAACTCCAAAAGTCTATAAGCAACACAGTGCTTCCTCAGAAAAATCAGAAATCATTCTACTTGTATGTCAGCTATATCAAACCTGAGCATATCCCCAAAGGATGCTCCATTCTACCACAGGGATATGTGTTCAACTTTGTTTATAGCACCCTTAATCACAATTGCTAAAGCCTTGTAGAAACCCAGATGTCCCTCAACCAATAAATGGATACAGAAAATGTTGTTCACCTACAAAATGAAATACTATAATGCTATTAAAATCAAGAATATAATGATTTTTTAGGCAAATGGATTGGGAAAGGGTGTCACCAACCGTACATTGGACAGAGGACTAATATCTGAAATTTACAAATGATTCAAGAAGTTAAATACAAATACCCTAAATAATGCAATTAAAAATGGTATTGATAGTGTAACAGAGAATTCTCAACAGGGGAATCTTAAATGGCCAAAAAGCATTTAAGAAATACTCAAAGTCCTTAGTCATCAGGGAAACTATGTGGTTCTATCTTACACCCATCAGAATGGCTACTATCAAAAACTCAAGAAATAGCAGATGCTGGTGAGGATGTGGAGCAAGGGGAACATTTCTTCATTTCTTGTAGGAGTGCAAACTTCTATAAACACTTTGGAAATTCATTTGGTGATTTCTCAGAAGACTGGGAATAGTTCTACCTCATGACTCAACTATACTATTCCTGTGCATATATCCAAAAGATGCTCCAACATCCCACAAACACACTTGCTCAACTATGTTCATAGTGGTTTTATAATAGCCAGAAACTGGAAACAACTGAAATGTCCCTCAACTGAAGAATGGGTAAAGAAAATGTACTACATCTACACAATGCAATATTATTCAGCTATTAAAAAAACAAAATGAAGTAGAGGAGAAGCTAGGTGATGAGAGAGAAAAAGAGAGAGAAAGAGAGAGGGGGCATGGAGGCAGAAGTTCACGTGTCTCCACTAGTCAAAGATAGTTTACATAGCTAGGTTGGATATCAGGTTACACTTCTGATTGAGCATTACCATACTTATAAAGCCTTTGATTAACATTTAAAAAAAATGTATAAAAGCAAAATGGAAAAGGGGGCACGGGACAAGGGTTTTCTAAGGAAGAGAAATGGGGAAAGGGGATGGCAACTGAAATGTAAATAAAATATCCAAAAAAAGAAAAAAAAAACAAGATACTATGAATTTTGCTGGCAAATGAGTGGAACTAGAAACTATCATCCTGAGTGTAGTAACCCAGACCCTAAAGGACATCTATGGTATTTACTTACTGAGAGGTGGATATTAGCCAAAATGTACAAAATACTCATTATATAACCCAGACCTTAAGAAATTTAAAAAGAAGGAAGGACCATGTGGGGTTGCATCAATCCCACTTAGAAGAGGGAACAAAATAAATAAAAAGGATAGAGGGAGGGAAGAATCTGAGTAAGACAGGGGAGTTGGAGGGGAAAAGGGGGGTCAGGATCAGGTATTTAGAAGACAAGAGAGAAGCAAAGAAGGCACCAGAAATTAATGGAAATATGCATCTTCTGGGGTTGAGGGGTGAGGAGAACCTCTAGAAAGTCCCAGAGACCTGGAATATGAGAGGCTGAAAGGACACAATCAGAGCAATCTCAGCTGATATTTCCAACAGTGGGGGGAGGGAACTGGAAGAGACCATCCCCAGTATGTAGAGAGTGCCCCCAGTGGAATGATGAGGTCATCAACCCACCTTCAAAATTTCTGACCTTGTCTAAAGAATTATTTCTGTCTAAAGAAATACAGGGACAAAAATGAAGCAGAGGCCGAAGAAAAAGCTGTCCAGCTACTGGCCCAACTTGGGATCCATCCCACTGGTGGGCACCAAACCTTGACAGTATATCTCATCCTATGTTGTGCTTGCAGACAAGTGACTAGCATAGCTCAACCATCAGCTGACTGAGACAGATGCAGATACTTGCTTCCAATCATTGAACTGAAGTTAAGGATCCTTATGGAAGTGTTAGGGAAAAAAATGAAGGAGCTGAAGTGGATGGCAACCCAGAGGAAGACCAACAGTGTTAACTAAACTGGATCTCTGGGATCTCTCAGAGACTAAGCCACCAAACAAAAAGCATTCATCAATCAGTTGATCCAAGACCCCAGCACCTATATAGGAGAGGACAGCCTTGTCTGGTCTCAGTTGAAGAGGATGCACTCAATATTGTAGATGCTTAATGTTTCACAAAAGGGTGAAGCCTGGAGAGAGGGAGGGGGAACTTTTCAAACCCAATGGGAGGAGGAATAGGATGATGAATTCTGAGAGGGGAAGCTGTGAGGGGGGGACATCTGGAATATGAATAAATAAAATAATTTATAATGAAAATAAATTAAAATAAAAAGTTTAATTTTGTAAAAAAGCCTGTAATCCACAAAATTGGAAAATCTTAACGAAATGAACAGTAGCCATGAATAATATAAAATACTTTGGTGTAACTCTCACCAAGCAATGGAAAGTTGTGTATGAAGAATTTCATGTCCCCGAAGAAAGAAACTGAAAATGAAATCAGAAGATGGAAAGATCTCCCATGCTCATGGATAGGTAGTTAATATATTGACATAGTTAATATATAATTAAATAATAACATTAACATAGAATAATATTAACATATCATAATATTCTACCTCATAGGCAAAGGTGCCACAGTATACCACAGGGACACTGACTCTATTATAGTCATAGCAGATTCATTTGTAATAGCCAGAAACTGGAATCAGCCTGGATGTCCCTCAACTGAAGAATAGATAAAGAAACTGTGGTACTTTTACAGAATGCAATACAATTCAGCTATTAAAAACAAAGGCATCATGCATTTTGCAGGAAAATGGATGCAATTCAAGAATATCATCCTGAGTTAGGTAGCCTGGATCCAGAAAGACATGTTTTACCATGTATTCATATAAATGGCTATTATCGATTAAAGATAAAGTGCAATGTAACCATGCTACAATCCACAGCCTCAAAGAATCAGGCTAATAAGAAGGTTTCAGGGGAGGATGTGTGAATTTCATTCAGAATGGGAAACTATATAGTTTTCCATTGGAGGTGGTTGCAGGGAGGGAAATAGGTAGGAGAGGGGATGAGGAGAGAAATGGTGATCAGGTATGGCAAGGTGGCCTGAAGAGAACTTGGAGAAAGAAGACAAATATCCAGGACTAGCTGGAAGCTTTTTGCAGGAAAGGATATGGAGATTCTATAGGGGTGATTGTAGTTGATATTCCTACCAGTGTTATATAGAAATTGAAATGCCTACCTCCTATAGCCAGGTAAAACTTCCAGAAGAGGGAGGGTGATATCTATCCACCTACAAAGCCTTTCCTTGCCTATAAGATATGTAGGGATAAATTTGGAGCAGAGACTAAGAGAACAGCAAACCAATACTTGAAACCCAATCTCTGACACTATTAATGATACTCTACTGTGCTTGTAACCAGAAACCTAGCACAACTATCTCCTGAGAGGCTTCACCCAGCAACAGATGGAGTCAGATGCAGAGACCCACAGTCAAACATCAGGCAGAGCTTGGGAGTCTGGTGTAGGAGCTGGAGATAGAATTGAGCAAGTTAGAGAGGTCGAGGACCTATAGAGTCAACTAACCTGATCCTATAGGGTATCACATAGACTATGCCACAAACCACGTAGCAGGCAGGGGTTAAACCTAGGCGCCCTATACATTTGTAGCACATGTGCAGCTTGGTATTTGTGTGGATCCCCTAAAAAGTGGAGCAAGGGCTGTCCTGATCTCTGTTCCCAGCAACTAGATCCTCTTCCCCTATCTTGACTGCCTACTTGAGCCTCAGTGTGGGAAGATCTGCCTAATCCTGCTGGAAGTAGATGTCCCAGGGTGAGGTAGTAAACAAGGGAGTTCCCCTATGTACTGAGGATAAGGGGAGAGAACAATACGGGGAGAAATTTGTAAGGGTAGGATAGGTAGGAGAGGAGAGAGGGACTGTGATTGGAATTTAAAGTGAATAAAAAAATAAGTTATTTAAAAAAAATAAAAATATATACAATATATTAATATTATTAATAAAATATTGTTAAGAAAATAATAAATAATATTAATGAAATAATATATGTAATTTTAATGCATAGTACACTTAACAGTGGAAAATAAATAGGTCTATATTAGATGAGGCATGATTATAAATATTTAGAAAAACTGTGCAATTCATTCTTGTGTTAACCAGTGCAAAGAAAGATAGCTAATATATTTAATTTGTTACAACATATTAAGTTAGAATTTTAAGATTTTAAAATTTTTACTCTTTCTTAAATTTTATATCAATTTCAATTAGATAATTCTTGGTGCTGATAAAAGTCACATGGCAGCAAATGTGTGATATTTGAGTTTGAGCTTATATTAATGTAAACAATCTCAAAGTAGACTACAAGTACTATTTTAAGACAAAAAAAAAGAACAATGTTCAGCTAAGGATGATATTATAAATTACAAAGTAAGTTCACTGGATCATAAAACAGGATGGAAAGTTTGTGTGACCTTGAAGAGTTTCTCAACATTTTCTGCTGTTAATGTTTACCCTGAAAGCATAATTGCTAAAGATAAACTCTCATCATTTTGAATTAGTGTTTAGAAGAAATAAAGATTCAGAGTTTTGTTTTAAAGACATTTGAGGTTTATTTATAAGTATCATAAAGCAAACCTTACAGTTGAGCAGAATCTTGATGTGTCTACTACTATGCAAATGAGTAATATTTCCCCATATTTTTATTATAGGTTGATAGTATTGATCTGGAAGTACATATCAGAGAAATACATTTATGAAATAAAATGTAAATATGAAATTTTGACTCTGATAATACATGTTGATTTACTGAGAAATGTCTTCTGTGACTGAAATATATTGATTAAATTTTTAGGGACATATTGCAATTATATTTAAATGAAGTAACGTTCAAGATAAGTTTTAAAATTTTTGGCACTGTTTCATAGGTTGAAACTTGTTAAAGATAAAATAATTATAAACAATTTTAAAGGAATAATTAAGGGGGTTGTAGAGAATAACTAAACAGATTGTAGCAACTATCTTACATTTAAAAGTTAAAATTAATGTATAGGAAGGTAACTCAGTTGGACAATTACTTGCTTTGCAAATAAGAACACTGGAGTATGATTGATTCCCCCAGTTCTTCTGGGCCCATGTGGAACAAATAGCCCTGAGAAACCATGTTGATTATTCCAGGCTGGGTAACAAAGTTAGAAGGATTTTTATTTCTCAATTATTCTTCACTAGCTGGAAGTATAAGCCAAAATGAGATCCTGACTCAAAAACTAAAAAAATGTCCATGACATCCAATGCCATCTTCTAGCCTTCACATGTATGTACTTTCTCCTATGCACACATATGTCTGCATTCTCAAACACGTACACACAAACACGCACACACACGTACACACACACACACACACACACACACACACACACACACACACACAGTTCTAATTCAGGATTGCATTTTGCCTGTGATTGATAACATTTGAACCCATCTCTTGTACTGGAGTTTGGGGTAGAGTAGGCGAATCTAAGAACACATAGGTGTCCAGGTTGTGACAGCTCAGGGATCAAGCATTGGGAACATTTGTATGGCATCTAATGCAGTAGAACTCCCAAGAACTCTACGAGGTCACAGTGATTGTCTCTATGTACCAGGACAAAGTATCACATGCCACTTATTTACAGAAAGATCTGTAGAGGGTTTTAAAATTTTAATTTTCAAATAGAAACAATTACAACTATTTGGTTACAGATTTAGATAAAAAAATCTACATATATCTTTCCAAGAATTATACACTGCCAATTGTTTTCTTACTTCAGAGGTACAGATCTCTTTCTTTATGCTAATTAAGGCATAACAACAGGATTTTCTTATATCTTGGAACACTACAGTTATTTTTTTTCCTTTGAGTAAAGCAATGAGGAGAAATTGCTTTATAATATGGGTGTGCCTCTTAATAAACTTCAGTAAACTACATTCAACTCTCAGAATAGGATTCAAATGGGGTAGAGATACAGCGATGTCTCTGCAGAAGAAAACACCCAAGTTTCTAAGAATTACTCCACTAGGGAGTGTAGTACTAGGGACTGACTGGGACATTGGGCAGATTCATTTACTTCCCAAGTACATTGTAGGAAATAGTCATATATTTTATAGATTCATAAAACAATACATATATTTCATAGTGCAGAAAAGTAGAACATTATTTCTCACTTTTCAACATGTAAACTTTTTGCTAAATTGAATTTCAGAAACTACTTATTTTTAAAATATAAACAAAAAGAGAAGCCATTGTTCACTCTTCTTTCTAAGACTTCCATTTTCATAGGAAAAGATAAAAAGAAAAAAGAAAAGGATAGAATAAAGGATTGTTGCTTGGCAATGCTACATGTCTTTTTTAAAATTTTCAAGAGGAAAATTTACATTAGAAAAATGGCAGTCAGGTATATGAAAATAGGCTCAATACTACTTTCATTATTAACTATAAAAATATTTCCTTGTATTAGCATCTAGTAATTAAACACAAACAATGGTGTGATCAAAGCATGGTCAATAGGCAAGCTTCCCATCAAATCACTTAACTGAAACTTCATTTAAAATTTAAAATCTACTTAACTGTATTGAATTAATTAATTCACACCATTAGCCATTAATTATTGTCTGTGAATGAATCAGTCTTTCATAATTACTCTGAAATTTTACACATTTTTAAAATAAAATGAGTCCTCAGACCACCAGTAAACAAAAATAGCATTGACAAAGTTTGCCAAAAATGTATGCTATGTATTTAAAAAATGCTTTTCTACACATGAAAATTAGCCTTTGGGAGATGAAATGAATGTGTGATTTGTGTCAGGAAACTGAAGGAAAATATATATCTCACAGGACATGAAGAAAATAACCTCAAATTAGCTAATGCTTTCTAAACAACAACAGGAATCACTTCTGACAACATTAAATATGTAACATGAAACGCAAATGGAGCTGGGCAGTGGTGGCGCGCACGCCTTTAATCCCACCACTTAGGAGGCTGAGGCAGGCGGATTTCTGAGTTCTGAGTTCGAGGCCAGCCTGGTCTACAGAGTGAGTTCCAGGACAGCCAGGGCTACACACAGCGAAACCCTATCTGAAAAAAAAAAAAAAAAGAAAGAAACTTCTATAAAAAAATAAAGAAAGAAAGAAACTCAAATGGAAATAATTATTTCTGGATCTCAGTCATGAGGCCCTGTCACTGTTCTTCAAAACTTAAATTATTTTATCAACATTAACATTTTTAGAACTCCATTTATAAGTACTTTATTTACATAATATTTACCTTTCCTTCTTCCCTCTCCAACTCTGCTATATTCCAATTCTCCCACCCAAATGATAACCTCCTCCTGAATCATTAGTATTTCTCTGTCCCTTCTTCTATTTTTTATATCCCTTTCCCTCTCACCCTCTCTTCTCTGGGCGTGTGTGTGTGTGTGTGTGTGTGTGTGTGTCTGTGAAAATTCAGTCTAATGAATTTATTTTGTGTTTATGGCATGTGTACACATTTAAGTTTACAGATACATGATCAGTCGGGATTGTATAACCTATCAAGGGGCTTATGCCTAAAGAAGACTTATTCTTCCATTTTTAGCATACCTTGAACAGCTAGAAGTATGGTTTTGTGAGATTTCCTATAAGCATATCAACTGGTGTCAGTGTGCTGGTTTTTTTAGTGAATATATATATATATATATATATATGCATATATATATATATATGTGTGTGTGTGTGTGTGTAATTATATATAATGTGTATGTATATATATATATATACACACACACACACATATGAGATTTTATAGGCTAAACTTTCCTGAAAAATACAGAAGAGAAAATCTCATGTAAGATGTAGTGCCCTTTTCTTCTTGCTCTTAAAATTTTTCACCCCAATTTCCTTGATGAGCCGCATGCCTTTGGTATGGAGGCTGCATTGTAGATGAATCAGTTGCAGATGATAACCCAATGATAAGTTATTTTCTGAATTTTCAGCACTTATAAATTGTTGTAATGATCTTTGTTGTTTGGAAAATATGTCTTTTTACTGAGAGATGAGAACTGCATTCATCTCTGGGTATAAAGATAAATATTTAAAATGCAGTTAATGATTATTCTGGTTTAGGAAGCTGGCCAGAGAGGTCTTCCTCTTGGGTACAGGATTTTATCAGTTGTGAACAGTTGGCTAGGTTTACAATATCATGCATGAATTCCCTTAGCTAATTTTCACACCTGTTGTATATGTAACATTTCTGAAGACTACAAAGGAATAAGGAATATTGCCTTCAAAAAGGAATTCATGAGAGTCCTATTAGATCTCAGTTCTCATAAGAAGAGTTGTTTTAAAAGACCAAAGCTGGCCTGGTTTAGCTTCTGACTTCCTACACTGATAGCTCTATCTGATACTGATTCCCTGTCATTGGTATGCCCAGCCTGAAACCATATGCCAGGGAACCTCTTTAGATAGTAGATTCTTCTGGAACTTCTAAAACTCTGAACAGAATATGCCTCTTGTTTGTTTGTTTTTACATAAATGCCAATCTAGTTATTGACCGTTTATGGCTCAAACAAGGGAAAGTTGTTTTTATTTCAGTATGAGGTCATTTGTGTGTTGCTCATAAATCAATCGATAATTGCACACTAATATATGTATGGGCAGAACTAATTGGGGTGGATGAATTATAAAGTGAATAAGTAAATAAATAAATAAATAAATAAGTCCTAAAGTTTGAAGCAAGCTATGATGAAGACTCCTGGAACCGTTGAAGTGGGAAGTATGTAAGAATGAGAATATATATATATATATATATATATATATATATATATATATATGGAGCAGACAGAAGGCGGATATCATCCTTGCATCCATCTTGACCCATATACCCTGATAAGAGACTTGATTACAATAGACTACAACAGCTGTGCACACTCTGATAACATCTTTCTTTAGATACCCAGAATCATCCCTTGGGTGTGTGAGACTTAATGGTGTGATTTAGAGATAAGACTTAAGGGCGTGACCTAAGGGTGTGACCTAAAGGCGTGGCTTAGAAGTGAGACATATAAAAGGCAAGAGGCAGACAGAAGAAGTTAGTTAGACATTAGGTATTAGGCACTTGGCACTTGGAGGAAGAACTTGGAATTAGACATTACACACTTGAGACAGAAGAAAGCAACAGAGAATTAGGAGTTTGATATTAGACATTAGGCACTTAGCACTTGGAGAAAGAACTTGGAAATTGGAGGCACTAGGGACTGGGAACTAGGAACTAGGAACTCAAGACTTGAGACTTGGACAAAGAAGAGAGACTGAAGAATAAATGGGATTGAATCACACTCTGTCTGGTCTCCATTCTTCGAGTCTGTCCTCACTCTCTCTTGCTGAACCCAGACCTGCAGACTGGAGCTGCTTGGGGCATTGTGGGCTCTAACAATTTAGCCCCCAAGGCTTTTGGCAGTGCAGGTCCAACATTGATAGAGCAGTCCTCGACATTTTGGCCCCCAAACGTGGGCTAGAGAGGCTCTCAACATTTGAACAGGCCACAATATATGTGTGTGTGTGTATGTGTGTGTGTGTGTGTGTGTGCGCACACAGACACCCACACACACATATACATATACATATACACATACACATATACATACACATTTTATATATATATATATATATATATATATATATATATATATATATATATATATGAATGGAATTCAAAGAATAAATAGAAAATATCAAATAATATCAGCTATTTTGCTATAGTTGTGGAAAAGAAATTTAAACCATAAAAATTAATTTCAGAAAATCTTTGGGGCTAAAAGGCCAATATCCTGTTTTCAGATGGTTTGAATTCTGATAAAAGCTGTCAGCCTTGCACAAGGACTTTATCTCCCTGTGTTCTTGTTTTGATTTTCCTCATTACATGTGTACAGGATGAGTTGGAGTGAACTGACATCTCTTCTAATAAAGATGCTAATCCTATCAAATCATGACTCCATCTTTACAAGCTCATTTAGTCATAATTAACTCCTTGAGATCTCATCTGTAAACGGAAGAGTAGACACAGGAATATTATAATTTCAACACATAAACATCTAGCTCATTACAGCTTTTATCACTGACCTAGTACTCAAAGTTTTTCAACTATTAAAAAATCAAGATATTTATATGTAGTTCCTAAAAGGATTATAAGCACATGTTCATAGGAGATGTGTACATTATTATTTATAGTAACACTGTTATTAATAGTCATATGACAGATCTAGAGTCTATTTGCTCAAAAACATATAAAATGTGCTATATCCATAGCTTGAAATATCACACATTAAAGATATGAAGCATTAAGATATGTTAAATTGTAAGTCATTTCTGGAACTGTTGAGTTAGCTGAATGAAAATGCCACACAAAGCACTTATTGTGAGCTTCCTTTCACAGGAGATATCCATAATAATCACATGATAGGAGCAAAACCTGATTTAGTGGCTGCTCAGGCCTAGAAAGAAAGAAAATGAGAGATTTTGAAAGAATTCTGGTGTTAAAGATCAGTTATGCATGCATAATTTTAAGAATATTATAAAATATATTAAACTGTATCCCATAAAATCTTTCCATGCAATTTTAATTTTTTATTCGTAGTTGATTTTGTATTATGTAATCATCTCTGTCAATTTATCTGATAAGTAAAATATGAATAAATTTTATCTATTGGCTTTTTATTATACTTAGCAGTAACCCAGAGGCAATGAAACTTATCAGAGGAGATAAGTCCAGCTCAGACCCTCTAGTATCCATGTCATACTCACACTCATGCTTCTCTGCCTGACATTTCTTCTGTGCTTCTCTCAAGTCATGATGTTTAATTGCCCACTAAAATTCTTATATCAGTGAATAGAAAGATGTCTCAGCAGTTAGGAACAGTGGCTTCTCCTTCAGATCTGAGTTTCACTCCAGGCATCTATGTGGCAGCTCACAACCATGTGTACATCCAGTTCAATGCCTTCTTCTGGCCTCCATGAGAATCAACCATGTGTGTGGCACAAAAACCTATACACAGGCAAAGTACTCAGGCATATAAAAACAACTGTTAAAAAATAAAAAAAATAAAGCAGTTGTTATGTCATGCTGGATAGACTAATAAGTGGAACAAAACAATAAGAGCAATATAAATATACATATATCTACATTTATAATATTCTATCTTCAAGGAAACTCAAAACATTATCATAATTACCACATAAAGCTTTTATTCACAATCATTATTCATAAGTGTATGAGTTTCTTTACTTGCTGTTTGATAAAGTACCTGATAAAAGCAACTTGAAGCAAGGGATTATTTTGGTTTGGATTCATAACTTGAATGGGTAGTCCACCATTGCTGAGCAGCTTTCGGGCAGGTGCTTGAGTTAACTGTTCATAGTACATTCATTCTCAGTTGTCTCCTTTTTGTTCTACCTGGGATCACATCACATGGAATGCTAATGAGTAGATTTAAGGTGACTCTTTCAATCTCAGTGAATCAAACCGAGGAACCATCTAATGGATGTATGCCCAAGTTATAGTGTCCAAGATGATTCTATATCATTAATGCAAATTTACTATTAATTATTATTACTATTACTGTTACTGTTACTATTACTGTTACTGTTACTGTTACTGTTACTATTACTGTTACTATTACTATTACTGTTACTGTTACATTTACTATTACTATTAATGTTACTGTTACTGTTACTATTGCTGTTACTATTACTATTGCTGTTACTATTACTGTTACTGTTACTATTACTGTTACTGTTACTATTACTATTACTACTACTATTACTATTACAATCAGTGCTTCATAAATTCAAGATATATTTTGCTTAGACATTTAAACATGACAAATAGACCTTTCTCTTTATCAATGATAGAAAAATATCAAGCTAATATTAATGAGAAAAGTTTCACACTTTGGAGAAATATATATTCAGATCTACAATATAACCACATGACAACACAGTTGTCAGCAGTATAATATCTAACTGCTTGTCAAAACACAGATGAACTTCTACCTTAAAGAGAGTCTGTGAGAAGAAAATGAGGAAACATAATCAGTGAAACAACTTCACATTGAATTGGAATGCTAAATATTAATCAGCTTTCACTGGCTCACTATCTGAGCAAGCACACCTGCTTTTATGGGTATGTAATTGTCACATTCACAAATAAACAGCATTCATTAGTTAAACATCTTATTGATGTTCAGGGTAAAGTTTCTATATGTTCATGATGTATACAGTGATCAAATCTAGACTTTCTTCTCCATACCCTCTGTAACTACTCTCATGCTTGTGAGATCATTATTTTTATATGTATATTTGAGATAAATATATATTACTTGACATGATGTGTGTGGTTTATTTTGCTTAACATAGTATTTCCAAATTACACCTACTTTGTTGCATGTGTCAGGATTTCCTGCATGTATGTGTAACATGTTTTCATTTATTCATCCATTGTTGAGTTCTTAGGTATTATGAAAATTCAACATTAATATTTTCATACAAGTACCATTTTGTGTGATGACTTTATTTCCTGTGGATGAATACCAAGAGTAGAATATCTAGATAGTATGGTAGAGTTAACTCAAATTTTGATGCGCTATCATACCATTCTACATAATGGTTGTCAGCACTTATCTTCCAGCCTCAAATCTCATCACAATGTTGATTAGTATTTCTCTGATTGCTGAGGATGCAGACGATATTATGAAAGATCTGTTGGTTATTTCCCTTTAAAATTCTTTTGTGTTCAGATCATTTGGACATTTTGGAGTTCCTTACATATTTCAAATATGTTTTATCCTTGGAGTTTCTAATTTTTTTCATCTTACTTTTTGGTTCCTGATACATACTGAAAACTTTAATTTGTCTTCTCTCTGTGTGTGGAAATCAAACATAACGAGTGGTTATGAAAGCTGTTCTTTCTCCACTCTGCACTTCTGGCAAGTTTCTCAAAAATCATTGACCATTGATATTTTTATTTTGTTCCACTGGCTTGAAGAGTCTCTGTACTCCATTTTCTAGCTGACAGCCTAATCTCAATAGCTCCTCATTTAGGTGTGGGGGTAAATTTTTCTGATTGACCCTGAGTTGTAATGTTGACTGGCTTGGTCTTGTGCAGGCAACCACAACATCTATGAGTTCTAGATTACATATACCCTGTCATGCTCAAAAGATGCTTTGTCTTGAGTTCTCCCTGACCCAGAGATCCTTAGGAAAGTTTTATATTTGTCCTGTTTGTGATTGAGGACTCCATTGACAATTATTTTTTATAATTTACAATTCTTAAGTTTCTGCATCTATTACCATCTACTGCACAAAGAAACTTCTTTCATGAAGACAGAGAGCTTCATTAGTCTGTGTATATAAAGATATAAAATTTAGAGGGCAGTTCAATACTGAATTCAGATATCAAAATAATAACAGTTTGTTCACTGCTTGGGTCTGTGAGTTTCTTAACCATAGATTCTTAAACAGATTTTTAAATAGCACACATGTTTTTCTTCCTGTATAGTAGACCTTAAGTCCAATCAGAAAATAGCTAGTCACTTCTATGAACATATTTGTCAAACCATGTTCGTTATTGTCTACAGCATACACACCTACATAAGACTGCTGATGTTCTACCCCATAGGCTTATATGGTACCTTTCTATATACTGTGCATGCAAACATCCATGTCCAAAAAAGCATCCATGTCCAAATTGATAAATCAATTAAAAATTGATTTATCCATCTATGTCCAGTGAATAAAGTATGTGTCATCTTATAATTAACTTCATTTTTCTCATATTATATTTGTAAAATGTTTTTGTTCTATACTATTAATATTCTTCACAAAAATAATTTTATTCATAATCTTCCTATTTGTGATCATTTTAATTCTTTCTCTTGCTAGCTGCACTGAGTAAATGATCCAAATCATACTGAATATGAACCTAGACAATGCCTGCTTTCATTCTGGTCTTTGGAATTATTTTTATTTTGCTACTTTAAGTATGATATTGACTGTAGATTTTTGTCATTGACAAACTTTATGTATTTGTAGCTGATATACCTATAATTTTTAGTATTTTCATCATGACTGTATGTCTAATTTTATTGCTGTTATCTATGGAGATTATTATTTTATCACAAATTTATTAATATGATATGTTTTATTTTATGATTTACATATCCTGAACTGTTTCTATATTTCTAGAATGGAATTACATGTTTGAGACAGGATGGCAGTAAGTTACGAGAGCTGTATTTGATATTATCCCATAGTGTTAAACATTTTAATTTCATGCTAAAGTTTCTTTGTAGCTGAGCTTAAGTTCAAGATCTCCAGGCCAAGCTGTTTTTCTGTCCTGAAGAAACTTACAGCTATAAAATTGATTTTAATGTTGATTTTAATGTTTCTCATAGGCTACATTTTTATTTTCTTTACATTTTCATTTGAGAGATATGTAAATTTACTTGTCAATTACTTTAAAGACCCATATTTCAATGTATTATTTACATGTCATTGACTAACTTTATATTTTCTTGTTGTTATTTGTAGTTTTATTGTATTTTCATCAGAAAAATATACAGGGAATAATTTTACTTTCCTTAATTTGTTAGAATTTATGGTCTAATATGTGGTCTTCTGAAGAGAATCTCACTCAAACTAAGTGTATTTTTCAGTGTAGGAAGGAATGCTTTGAGCACATTTCAGTAATGTTATCCACAGTTCATTTTATCACTGATGGTACTTCAGTAATCTTTTGTTTGAAAAATATTTATATTAATTAAAAGTAGAATTTGAAGTACCTTAAGTTATCTAATCTTGTTGAATATATCCTAGAATTACTATGTAGCCATTTTCTTAATCTTTTCTAAGAGTTTTTTCTTAATGATTCTATTTTGCATATGAAACATAGCTGTTGCCACTGTCTGAAGTTTTCTGTTTACTTGAAATATAATTTTCCATTCTTTTCTTTTCTTTCTATTTTTTCTTTTTTGCCATTAATTCATTCATTATTCACTTTACATCCCAATCACAGCCCCCACACTCTTTTCAGTCTCCCCTCACATATCCCTTCTCTTCATCACCCTTACCTTTTTTCTCTGAAAACTGAGAGTACATGCCTAGTTACCAGCCCACCCTGGTACTTCATGTCACTGAAGGATTAGGCTCATCTTCTCCCACTGAATCCAGACAAGTTAGCCCAGTTATGGGGACAGGATCCACAGGCATTGAATAGAATCAACGTAAGCCCCTTCTCCAGTTGTTAGGGGAACCATATGAAGACCCAGTTACACATCTGCTAGATATGTACAAGGGTATGGGCTAGATCCATCTTTTGTATGCTCTTTTGTTGGTGGTTTAGTCTCTGGGAGCCCTCAGGGATAAGGTTAGTTGACCCTGTCTGTCTTCTTGCAGAGTCCCTATCTTCTTCAGGTTCTTCAATACTTTCCACCAAGCCTTTACAAAACTTCAAGAACTTGGTCTAATGTTTGGATCTGGGTCTCCACATCTGTTTCCTACAGCTGCTAGGTGGAGCCTCTCAGAGGACAATTATGTTAGGTTTTTGTCTGTGAATCCAGGATGATAGATATACAAACGTCCTGAAGGTCCAAGGTAGTTGAAGTAGGAAGGTAGATCTGCAGTGTGTCCCTTTTGGTCCTTGAAGGACAGCTCATCACATTCCCCACCCCTACCAAACTGTATTCATTTATGTCTTTCTCACACAGGGCATCTATGTACCCAAGACATCAGTGACAAATATAGCTGTCAACAATATCTTTACATCTTGTATCACAGTGACAGGGCTTTGAGCAAAAAAGAGGATCAACTTTTCACACTATGTCCCTGTGAACCTGTGAATCTGGGATCCACATTTATAAATTACCACCTCAGAGTTTATACCTTAATACTCTTATGATAGACATACATGTATCTTGCTCTCTCTTTCAGGCACACTTTCAGCTTCATTTATGCAGGGATCTGACTAACTTACACACTTCCAAGTCATAATGCCTTTTGCCTTGATATCCAGGCACAAAAGAGTAAGAGTAGCCATTGATTTCATCCTGTCACACAACCTCATGTGGCATTGGCTGAAAGCACACTCATTGTGATCTGTCTCACAGAACATTCCAGCATTTCCAGCAAGGCACATACAAGTGGGATGCTCAGGTCTTCATGGCAGATACCTCCATGTTGGCAGTTGTTCCCTGCACCAGTGGAACACTGTTTCACAGGTAAGCCCATTGTATCCAGGAGGACATTAGCACAGGAAATCTCATCTCCTATTGTTATTTATGAAAGTAGTAATTCCTTGGCAGGGACTGGAGAGCTTCACAGTCTTTATCCAAATTATTGGCTATGTCTAAGCAACATTTGTTTTCTTATGGAAAACCCTTGCTCATAGAATTGTTTTGTAAGAATTTGATAAACACCTGATATTATTTTTATTGCAAAATGAATCCTGGCAACTCAAGCCAATGCAGGAACGACTAGGTACATCTCTCTAGACAAGTCAGCCCAGTTAGGAAAACGGAATCCATAAGCAGGCAGAAGAGTCAGGGTGAAGCCTCACTGGTGTTTGGGGGGATCTACAATGAAGACCAAGTTGAGCATCTGTTACATACGTGCAGGAGGTTGGAGGGTGGCTAGGTCTGGCTCTTTTATGGTGAAGATAAATAACATGGAGGGCCCAAGTAAGGATACCTCAATTTCACTCAGAAGGGAAAATAAAATTTTCTTTGGACATGGATTGAAGAGCAACTGGAATGAGGTTATGTGTCAGATGTAGTTATAAGTTAGAGCTAAAGAAGAGGACTAGAAGAGGGAACAGAAATTTGTGAGTGAGGAGGACATGGGACCCAAATTTCACTGCCTACAGAACGTATAGGGACAATGATATCACAGAAACTGAGGGAATGGACAAGCAATGACTGGCCCAACATGAGATCCATCCCATAATCAAGAATCAATCCTTAACATTATTAGTGATCCTCTGAGCTCCCAGGGTCTAAACCACCAACCAAAGACTTAAGTGTGTGGGTCCATGGCTCCTGCTACATATGTAACAGAGAACTGCCTTATCTGGCCTCAATGGGAGGAGAGGACAATGGTTCTTTGAGTACTTGTTGTCCTAGAGAAGGGGGATGCTAGAGGGGTGAGGAGGGAGTAGGTGGGAGAGTAGGTGGGATGGGATGTTTGTGGATGGGAGACCAACCAGGAAGCCAGACAACATTTGAAATCCAAATAACATATAACAAGGACACATGCTTCACTATGTTCATAGCATCCTTATTTATAATAGCCAGAAGACAGAAACAACCCAGATGTTCCTCAACAAAAGAATGGATACAGAAAATGTGGTATATTGACACAATGGAATACTACTCAGCTAATAATAAAACAATGACTTCACGAATTTTTTCAGGTAAATGGAAGGGGGTAGAAAATATCATCTTGCGGTATCCAAGACCCAAAAGGACATACATGGTATATACTCATTGATAAGTGGACATTAGTCAAAAGCTCGGAATATCCAGCATACAACTCACAGACCATATGAAGCTAAAAAAAAGGAACGCCAAAGTGTCGATGCTTTAATTAGACTTAGAAGAGGGGGCCAAAATAATCATGGGATGCAAAGAAGGCAGGGATCTGCGTGGAAGAGGGGAGATGGAGGAGAGGAGAGGGTAGAAAAGGGCGTCAGCGTCAGGTATGGGAAGAGACAAGATAGAAGTCCAGAGGGGAAGGGGAATGAATAAAAATATATAGCAGTTGGGGTGGGGAACAGTGGTGGACCATTAAAAAATCTCAGATGCTAGGAATGTAAATGGCTCCTAGGACTCAATGAGGATGACACTAACCGAAATACCCAACAGTAGAGTGATAGAACCTAAAAAGAGTACCCCTAGTACCCTGGTAGAGAGATGGGGCCACACTCCAACCTCAAAATTTTTAACTCAGAATTGTTTCTGTCTAAAGGAAACACAGAATTGTTTCTGTCTAAAGGAAAAACATTTTACTACAAAAATGTAGTAAATACAAAAGGAAAGGCCATCCAGAGACAGTTCCACTTTGGGATCTTTTCCATCCACAGACACCAAACTCCTACATTATTGCTGATGTCAAGAAGTACTTGCTGACAGAAGCCTAGCATAGCTGTCCTCTGAGAGGCTTTGCAAACACCTGACTTAGACAGAAGCAGATACTTGCATTCAACTATTGGACTGAGCCTGAGAACCCCAGTGGAAAAGTTTGGGAAAGACTGAAGGAGCTGAAGCAGAATGCAACTCCATATAAAGAACAACAATATCAACTAACAGGAACCCTCAAATCTCCCAGGGATTAAATCATCAACTATGAGTGGGTCCATGTTTTCCACTACAATTGTAGCAGAGGATTGCCTTATCTAGCTTCAATAGGAGGGAAGGCCCTTGGTCCTGTGAAGGCTTGTTGCCCTGGGCAAGGAGAATGCAAGAGAGGTGAGGGGATAGTGGGTAGGTGGGGAAGCACCCTCTTAGAGGCAAAGACGAAGGGAGATGGAGCAGTGGCTTGTGGATGGCAGAACAAGAAGGGGGACAATATTTGAAATGTAAATATCTGAAATAATTAGTAAAAACAAAATAAATGATACTAATTTAAGCTTGCAGATAGGAGAATAACTGTTCTCTGAGATGTTCCACCCAGCATCTGGCTGAAACAGAAACAGACCCACAGATGAACTTGAGAAGGAGCTCTGGAAGACTTCTGGGGGAATTAGAAGAAGGATCAAGGAAACAGGGGTTGGGGGAGATACATACTCCACAGGAAGACCATCAGAGTCAACTAACCTGGACCATTGGGAGTTCCCAGCGACAGAACCACCAACCAAAGAGCATACAAGAGCTGGGTCTATTTTATTTTCAATGCTATTTTATTTTCAATAGAATTAAGGGCCTTGCACATGTCCAGCAAATATTCTGGAGTTCTCTTAGATATTACAACCTAAAACGTAGAACAAGGAGAGTCCACATGTGAAAACTGGATTCTAAGTTGATGACAAAAGGCTTTTGGGGAAGAAAATTACTGGATCCTTGCCTACAGACGTAGTATGATACCTCAATTCAAAATCTAACTTATTATAGTTATCTGTAAATAGCAAAAAGAAATGGTAAATTTTCATATAGTTGTTAAAACAGACTTAGAAGTAACTGTTTCTTGAATTAACCCCTCTCAGTGCTACATTCTTAACGCTTTCATCTTCTTCATCACTTTAACCTCTTCTCTCCCATTATTCCCCTTTCCCTGCTTATACCAACTGCATTCTGCTACTCTGTCTCCCTTAGGTCTCTTTCCTCCCACCACCGTGGCCCTCTGGTTTACTGGTTTCTGTAGGTACTGCAAGTGAAGTATACAACTATAAAGGTCAAAGCTAGGATCCATATGGAAGAGAACATGACACTGTGGCCTACCCAAATCCCACTCAGCATAAATGGTTTTTGCCCAATATTATGTATTTGTCTGAAATTTTTATTTTAACTTTCAGATGCACAAAATTCATATACATATGAAAAATACATGTATATGTATATTCATATATATGGAAATTTAATTTACATTCATCAGTTAATGAACATTTATACTTGCTCTGTTTTCTAACCATTTTGAACACTGCAGAAAACGTTCCAGATGAACATGTATCTCTATGGCAGGATGCTGAGTCCTCTAGGAATGTACCCAGGAGAGGTGTAACTGGGTTGCATGCTAGACCCATTTCTTGCTTTTTGAGGAACCTCTACACTGATTTTCAGATTGGCTATAGCACTTGTACTTTTACCAACTGTGAGTAAGTGTTTAGTTTTTAGCTACCCTCACCAAAAAAACTTTGTTGTCATTTTCTTAATCTCGGCTATTTAGTGTTGGAAAGACATATTCTTGTCTTGATTTTTCTGATAGCCAAGAAGATTGAAAACTTCTAGGTTTATCTCTTAACCAATTGTGTTTCTTCATTTGATAATGTTGTAGCATCTTTTATAGCTATATTCTGCTTTTATGAGGTTTTGGTTTTGTTCTTTTAAAATTATAGATACAAATTCTGGTATTTACATATAATTACTTAAAATACATTTTTTGTTCTGTGGCCTAGTGTTTTAGGTCATTAAAGATTTATTGACAGTACAAAGATTTTTAAATTTCAGGGTGTCTGATTTCTTAATTTTTTAAATCATTTTGTGAATGACTAGAGTCCTATTCAGCAAGCATTTATCTGAAACTGAGTTTTATTTTTAATTTAAAATTGAGTTTTGTGCAAGGTGAACAATGAAGATAAAATTCCATTTCTCTACTTGGGCATCCACTGTTCCTAGCAATATTTGTTGAAGATTCTGTCCTTTAATAAATGTTTATTTTGACACCATTCTCAAAACACAATTACATATAGTTACATGAATTTGTGCCTGGGCCCAATTCTAGTCCACTAATAAGCATGTTTCTTTGACAACAGTGTCCTATTAATATGGGCACATAGTGATTTTATTAATATGGGCATACAGGATAGGATAAAATTAAACATGATAATTATCAAACATTTTTATTGGTCAGGAATGTTTAGGGTATCTCAAACTTTTATGATTCCATATGAATTTTTAACTATTAATTATTTTTTCTGAAGGCAGAAGAGATGACTCAGCAGTTAAGAGTCCTGATTGGTCATCCAGAGCTCGTGAGTGCAATTCCCAGCAGTCTTATGGTGGCTCACAACAAGCTATAATGGGACATGGTGCCCTCTTCTGGTATGTCTGAAGACAGCTCCAGTGTACTCAGAAAATAAATCTATTGAAAATATTTCTGCTAATTTCATAGGAATTTTTATTGGTAATATATTGAGTCTATATATTGGTTTTCAGTAGGATGGCCAAATGATAATTTCACTAGATGCTGAGAAAGCATTTGACTAAATTCAACACCCCTTCATGGTAAAAATCCTAGAAGAATCAGGAATTCAAGTTCCATACCTAAACATACTAAATACAATATACAGCAAACCAGTAGACAACATCAGACTAAATGGAAAGAAACTTGAAGCCTTCCCACTAAAATCAGGGACTAGACAAGGCTGCCCATTCTCTTCCTACTTATTCAATATAGTACTTGAAATTCTAGCCAGAGCAACTAGACAGCAAAAGGAGGTCAAAGAAATACAAATTGGAAAGGAAGAAGTCAAAATATCACTATCATATCATTTGCAGATGATATGATAGTGTACTTAAGTGACCCCAAAACTTCTACTAGAGTATTCCTAAACTGGACAAACAACTTCAGCAAAGTGGCTGAATATAAAATTAACTCAAACAAATCAGTAGCCTTCCTCTACTCAAAGGATAAACAGGCTGAAAAAGAAATTAGGGAAATGACATTCTCCACAAGAATTACAAATAATATAAAATACCTTGGTGTGAATTTAACCAAGCAAGTGAACAATCTGTATGATAAGAACTTTGAGTCCCTGAAGAAAGAAATTGAAGATCTCAGAAGATGGAAATGTCTCCCATGCTCCTTGATTGGCAGGAATAATATAGTAAAAATGGCCTTCTTGCTGAAAGCTATCTATAGATTTAATGCAAGCCCCATCAAAAATTTCAACTAAATTCTTCATAAAGTTAGAAAGAGCAATTTGCGAATTAATTTGTAATAACAATAAACACAGAATAGCTAAAACTATTCTCAACAATAAAAGAACTTCTGTGGGAATCACCATCCCTGACCTTAAACTGTACTATAGAGCAGTAGTGATAAAAACTGCATGGTATTTGTACAGAGACAGGCAGGAAGATTGAGGGAATAGAATTGAAGACCCAGAAATGACCCCACATATCTGTGGTCACTTGATCTTTGACAAAGAAGCTAAAACCAATTCAGTGGAGAAAAGACAGCATTTTCAATAAATGGTACTGGTTTAACTGGAAATCAACATACAGAAGAATGTAAATTGATCCATTCTTATCTTTTTGTACAAAGCTCAAGTCCAAGTGGATCAAGAACCTATACATAAAGCCAGATACACTAAAACTAGTAGAAGAGAAAGTGGGGAAGAGCTTCAAACACATGGACACAGAACTGAAAAGAACACCAATGGCCTATTCTCTAAGATCAACAATTGACAAAATGGGACCTCATAAAATTGCAAAGCTTCTGTAAGGCAAAACACAGTCTGTAGGACAAAATGGCAACCAACAGATTGGGAAAAAAATCTTTACCAATCCTACATCTAACAGAGGGCTATTATAAAATATGTACAATGAGCTTAAAAGAATTAGACTCCAGATATTCAAATAACCCTATTTAAAAATGGAATATGGAGTACAGATTTAAACCAAGAATTCTCAACTGAGGAAACTTGAATGGTTGAAAAGCAACAAAAGAAATGTTCAACATCCTTAGTTATCAGAGAAATAAAAATCAAAACAACCCTCAGGTTCCACCTCACACCAGTCAGAATGGCTTAGATCAAAAACTCAGGTGATAACAGATGCTGGCAAGGATGTGGAGAAAGAGAAACACTTTTCCATTGTTGGTGGGATTGTAAGCTGGTATAACAACTCTGGAAATTCATCTGGTGTTTCCTCAGAAAATCGGACATAGTATTGCCTAGTGACCCAGCTTTATCACTCATGGGCATATACCCAAAGATGCTCCAAAATATTAGTGTTTTTCAATCTATGATCATGAGTGTTCTTTTTGTCTCCTAACTTCTCTTTTTTCAGTGTTTTATAATTTTGAATGTTTATGTTTTCACTTCCAGGGATAGGTTTATTTCAGGTTGGTTTATTGTCAGTGTTTTTATTGGTTGTTTTAGAAAAGGGATTGGATGTTGAATGGAGTTGGGTATTATGATTTTTTTTAATTTTTTTTTCTTTCTCAGAATGATTGTTTCTGATATATTTGAAGGCTACTGAATTTAGTATATTAATGTTTTTTACCTGTCTATAGGTTTATAATTTTTAAAATTTATTTTAATAAGTGTACTTAAATGTTTTAACCTTGCTTCTATCCCATCTCCCATTAGAGGTAGTGGAAACAAAAGGTTAATGGGACAAAGGAGGACATGAACCTGTTTAAAAATAGTTCTTTGGGTTGAATCCAATCTTCTAAGCAATGATATCCGCAGTTTAGTTTATATGAATCAGCATCAGTAGCTAAATCCACTCAGAAACACCATCAGAAATCAACCATCTAGTTCAATCCAGAAATAAATTTGAGGCTATGCCAATTTACCTGAGTCTGTGGGAAGTGGTAAAATCCACTAGAAAACCACTAGAAGTTCTTTGTTGTGTTTCTTTATATGAAGTCATGACAAATGGTGATCAACAAAATGTGTCAAGGCGAACCAATACCACACAGCATAATTTAGGCTAAGAATTATTAAATGTTATTTATTTTCTCAAGAGACTATTCTTTCATTGACTTTTTGAATTGTTTACTTGTTTATAGTCTGTTAACTTCTCCCTTGACCTTTGTCATTATTCCCTTCCTATTGCTTTCGAATTATTTCTTATTCTTGTTTTTTTGGGTGCTTTGAGCATTATCTGAGAACTCTTATTTGAATACAGGCATTTAGAACTATAAATATCTATACAGGAAAATTTTACTATGGATTATAGGCTTTGGATTGTTGGGTTTACAGATAATTCCAGGGACACATATTTTATTCTTTATTTTTTAATGACACATTCATCATGCAACAGTATTATACTTTTTTCTTCATGGGTTTGTATATTTTCTATACCTTCTCTTGCTGCAAAATTCTTATATCTCGTTGTAGTAATATACAATATAGAATATTTTTCCATGTTCCTATATTTGTAGAATCTGTATATTTGTAAGCTATTTGAGGGAAGGTAGTATTTGCTGCTGAAATGAAAAAGAATTCTTCACCCTTAAAGTTTTCTGTGAATGTCACTAAATATTCTGTAGATGTCCAGTTGATCTATATAATAAATAACAAAGACTGCTTCTAATACTGTGTTATGTTATATTTGTGTCTTTAAATATAGTAGTATTTATTTTATGAAATTAGACGAGCATGGGTGTAAATCTTTGGAATTATAATTTCTGTTGCCAAATTATTCATTTAATTATGATGTATGATATGATTGTTTTTATCTCCCTGACTAGGTTTGCCTTGAAATCTATTTTGTCCGGCAATAAAATAGTGCTTGCTTATTTTCTTGTGCCATTTGTATGGAATACCTTTCAGCCATTTTTGTCATCTGAGAAAATATTTACCCCTGGTGGTGGAACTTGATTATTTAAGAAAGCAAAAGTATTGAATTCTATTTTTTAATATAATCTTTATAGAAAGATATAGTATTGGTTTTTTATAATTTTGTTATACTTTTAAATTTTGAAGTCCAGTTTGCTTAACAACTGTCTTAACATCAAATATACATTTCCTCTTTGTAGTCTCTTAAGGGAGTTTATTTTTCCCTTCAGGCAAAGTATTCACTACAGAATCCCCTTTATAGCTGTCCTGGTGGTCATAAATCCCTCATGCCTGCTTTTATCATGGAAATTTTTTCTTTGACTTCCATTTTTATAGATATTTTTGACAGGTTTATTAGACCAGGCTTGCAGGTATGACCTTTCTGAATTTGAGACACATCATTTGCTTTAGGATTTTGATTAAGAAGTCAGTAGTTATTCCTATGTGCCTGACTTTTTATGTAGCTTATTCCTGTCTTCTACATGGGCTCCAAAATACTAGCTTTGCTCCATACATCCAGAATTTAAACTATAACACAACATGGGATTTCTTTTCTAGCTATGTTTGGTGTTTTAAGGCCTCTTATATTTAGATGTCCTTTATCATCAATTTTCTCTCAAGATTTTATTTTAAAAATTACTGTTATGCCCTTAAAATTAAATGTTTTTCATTCTTTGTCTATAATTTTGTTTCAAATTTTGACATTTCAGGTTATTCCAAAATTCTTGAATATCCATCACTATTATCATTTTCAGATTTTCATTAATCTTGACTGAACAAATAAAATCATTTTTTAATGTCAAACTTTGATAATATTTTTCCACATGATCCATATATTAGTAAATCTTTCTGATGAAGTTTATACATGAGTATTTTTTAATTTGTTCTCTGGAGATTTCATATCATGCACTTTCATTATTTTCTTTTGCTCCTTCAAGATTAATCTTCCATCTATATCCCTCCCAATTTCGTGTTCTTTTTCTTGTATTTTAGTGTATTTTAAAATTTTAAGTTATTCATGATTTCTGAATCTACAGCATTCCCAGCCATTTCTTCCCAACAACCCCTGTTTCTCCCTCTACTTTAGTTACCACTTATTCTTTCCTTACTCCTTAATATAGATATTTTATATTTATACTCCAAAAGACTCACAAGTATATGCAACCCATTGAGTACATTTGACTTGCTCATAAGTCTTTCTGCCACTTATTCTGAGATGTTCCTTGAGCTTTAAGAGTATGTAGCACCTAGATTGAGGACAATTCCGCTGTGCATATGTACCGTAATTCTGTTGAACTCATTCAAAAAACTGAAAGATATTTGGGTTATTTGTAATCTCTGGCTATCAAAAGTACAGTTGCAGGGAACATGGATAAGCCAGTATCTCTGGTATAGAATAGTGACTTCTTTGACTCCTTTAGGTACTTGCTAAGAAGTTGTATATCTGGATCATATGGAAGGGATTCTTTTACCTTTTTGAGAATTCATCGCATTGATTCCCATAACAGTTGAACCACTTCGCAACCTCAGCAACTGTGAGGGATGTTTTCTCTTTTTTCCACATATGTACAAACATTTGTAGCAAGTTGTTTGTTTGATCTTAGTCATTCTGTCTATAGTAAGTGAAATCTCAAAGTAGTTTAAATTTGCATTTGCCTACTTGCTGAAAATTCTAAGTGTATTTTAAGATATATATTTTTAGACTTCTTCATTCTTCCTTCGATAGCACTTTAGAGCCACAGTCTTCCTATTAGATGTACTACTGGCAAAAAATTGTCTCTTATAGTGCAGAATTTATTTTCATTTATTTTTCTTACTACATAAAACATTTTATTTTTTGTGATGTTCCATTAGTCAATTGACGTCCTGAAATTTAGAGCAAATGGGTTTTATTCAGAAACTCCTTCTCTAAATCTTTCACATGTGAAATATTTTCTTTTTTATCCTAGATATTGTAGTATTTCTTATTTCACATTGAGAACTTTGATCTGTGGTGGGAATTTTTGTTTGTTGGTTGTTTTGTTTTGTGCATGGTGATAGACATGAGGATGTTTGTTGTGGGCTTGCCATATTATATTGAATTTTATCATGAAGAAATACTGGATTTTGTTAAAGGCCCTAATGTACTGAAATGTTCAGGTGATTTTTTTTTTTAATTTTTAGGTCAATTTATACAACTTATTACATTTTCTTCATTACATATGTTAAACCACCTCTTCATCACTGAAGTAAGGCAAAATTGATTACAATAAATATTTTTGGTATTATTTCTAGATAATGAACATATATTTTATTAAATGTTTTTGAATCAATATTTCTCATAAAAATTGTTTGACCTGTATCTTTCCATTATTGTTGTGCTTTTATCTGGTTTAATATTAGAATAATACTAAATTATGTATAAATTTTGTTTTCAATAATTTACGAAGTATTGGTTGCAGTTCTTCATTGAGTAAAAAAATGGAAAAAAAAAGATACTCCAACCTGATAAGATAAGCAATCAACCAGAATCAAGCAGGTGTCGCTATGTTTTCATATTATTTGTGATTGGTTGAAGTGACCTAGGCATGTGGGATACACTGGTTGGATTATTGTCTGATTTGAGATATCCTGCCTCTGTTTCAGAAATGTTACTTTCCATTTTGTTGTAAATTTATTATCCAGACACTATTAGCTAATTTTTGAATGTAGGTATGAGGGTATGCCCAATGTAGCCATAACCAAGAAGGCATGCAGATGGAACTTCTGGCTGTTCTTTTCATGGTGTCCTAATGTTCCTTCTTATTTTTTCATGGGTTTTAAAATTAGTTTTGTATTATTAGCTTGAACAGTATAATTTCTCTACTTTGTCTTATCTTCCTGATATTCTATCTTCAACTCAATCTTTTCAACTTCCATGACTTTCTATTTACCTATCTAATTGAGTTACTAAGTTTTTCAATCTCATATTTATTTCAGCTCAGGTTCTTCCCAGTGTTTCTTTTGTGTTATTGAATGTACTTTTCAGTTATTAAATTTTCCTTGTTAGTTTATTAAGCTCTGTACTTTAGTTTCCTTTTATTCTCATTTCATCTACTCTCTACATTCATTGAGCTGTTTATGTCTTCTTTAAATTCCTTCATATTTTATTTTCCTTTTTGTTTAGCTTATATTGTATTATATGTAACTCTTGAAACTACTTACAACTATCTTTTTAATTCTCTGTCTAGAATTTTATCTAAGTAATTTTCACTGGGGTATATTACTATAGGGAAGGTAGTTTATGAAGAAAACATGCTGTTGTGTTTTTTATGGTATTTGTGGGTTTTTCATAGTTTTTTTTTCTGTTGTGTTTTTGAACAAGTAGAGTTACACCATTGGCTGAGGTTTCTCTTGTGGTAGCTATGGTAATCTTGTGGTTGCATGATAGTTGTTCTTTTAAATTAGGTCACTGCTCTTCCCTCCATTGAGATGCCTGCATTGTTCTGGAGAGACTAATTTGTAGTATTAATGTAATAATACTAATTAAAGTAATAATTTCTTATTTTGAACCAGTGTTCTGAACACCAGAACTCAACCCTGTTGTTTTGAGAGTTGATACCTACCCTCTGTAGCTATAGTCACTAACCAGGAGGTAATCTATTCTGATAATGCAATAACAAATGACTACTTTTAAAAGTCCAACTGCTTTAAAGAGTAAAGAGACACTGATAGCATTGTATATATTTTTATTACTTATTTTGTGTTTAGATTAGAAAAGAATTATGCAGTCACAGATAGACTAGTGGTTGGTTGGTACGTAGACTAGGACTTGGTTGGCAGCAAAGAAATAGTAGAGAAGGCATGCAGAGAAAAAGTAATAACAGAAACAAAGGAATAAAAATAGATGAGTATTTTAAAAGTTTTGTATAATGTTTGATAATGATACATCTGAACTTTAGAGGTTTGACAGTAGAGAAAAGGTTATAAGATGATGTTAAAAGAAAAGAAGCCAAAACAGAAGAAGAAAAGGGGGAGGAAGAGAAATACGATGAGGAGGAAGAATAAAAATGAAAAGGCAAAAAACATTATGAAGGCCTTGTATACTTACCTAGGCTCTTATATAGATAGAGAAAAACAAAAGGTGTAATGCCAGCTGAGTGGAGAGACACTAATAAAAGCATTGATTGGACACTGTTTTTCATTTCACATTGCAGATCTACTTTGTTAACTTTCTGGTCCACCTTTGGTATATATTTTCTGTTGATTAGTGCTTGCCCTGTTCTCTTACAGATTCCAGGTCCACTTCTGTGTGTAGTTTTTCTCCTTTCTTCCTTCCTTCCTTCCTTCCTTCCTTTCTTTGTCTCTTTTTTTCTTTCTTTCTTTCTTCCTTCCTTCCTTCCTTCCTTTGTTTTTTCTTTCTTCCTTCCTTTCTTTCTTCTTTCTCTCTTTCTTTCTTTCTTTCTTTCTTTCTTTCTTTCTTTCATTCATTTGTTCATTTATTTATTTATTGGATATTTTATTTATTTACACTTAAAATATTACCCCTTCCCAGTTTCCTCTCTGGAAACCCCTTATCCCACCCCACCTTCCTCTGCTTCTAAGAGAGCTATTGGTCCTTGTTCTGTGAACTGGAGATTGCCAGCCAAACAGTCTAATCAGAGTTACTAAATCTCACAGTGCTGGTATAGTGTAAAAACACTGTTTAGAGCTGTGCTTAGTACCCCCAATGTAGGAGTTTCCAGTTGGAGTGGTAACAGTGGTCCCAGTGACAAAAACTGGGGACAAAATACCTATTAGTACCACGTTGGTAGATTAAATGAATGAGATCTTTTGCAGTATGACAGATTTTATAATATGGTAGATGTTATATTGGCTACATCAAGTTCTGTTACGATGGTATAGGAAGTTCACTGGCTTCATGATAGAGAACAACTGTTAATTAGATGGTAGAGAAAAGTTGTTTGAGTGCTGACCAAGTATATCCTGTAGGCAGAAGCAGGAGCCCATGTCGGGATGAAATATTCTTATTTCAACTTGTTCCAATATAATGCTATTTTAGTTTCTTTAAGCAACATACTCATTATATCCATATCTTTGTCATGGTTAAAGAATATTATTAGATGAGTTTTATATTCAGTTGTTTGTTTTTTTTTCTCTTCGCTTTTGAGAATGTAGTTATTTTTTATTTATTGAATATTAATCTTTAATTTTTATTTACAATCTAGTTGTGATTGTTCTCCTGATCCACCACCAAAGGTCCTCATCCCATTCCTTCTCCACACTGTCTCCAAGAGGATGTTTCAACCACCTGCACCCACCCCACTTTTCCAGGCTTCCCCACTCCCTGAGGCTTCAAGTCTCTCAAAGTTTGGATGCATCTTCTCTCACTGAGGCTACATCAAAGGGTCCTCTACTGTGTATGTGTTGGAGGCCTCATATCAGATAGTGCCCAAGCTGCTTGGATAGTATCTCAGGGTCTGAAAGATCTCGGGGCTCCAGGTTAGTTGATATTGCTGGTCTTTCTATGGGGTTTTCTTCCTTCTCAACTTCTTTCAGCCATTGCCTAATTCATCTAGAGGGTCCCCAGCTTCAGTTCACTGGTTGGGTGTAAGTATCTGCTTTTGTCTCAGTCAGATGATTATTGGACCTCTCAGAGGACAGCATGCTAGGCTCCTGTCTGTAAGCACACCATCGCATCACTAATAGTATCAGATCTTGGAGCCTCCATTTGAGATGAATCCCAATTTGGGCCTGTCACTGGACCTCCTTTCGCTCAGTCGTTTCTCCATTTATGTCCCTAAAGTTCTTTTAGACAGGAACAATTCTGGGTTAAAGTTTTTGACTGTGGGATGGCAACTCCATCCCTCCACTTAATGCCCTAACTTTCTACTGGAGGTGGACTCTACAAGTTGCCTCTTTCCACTGTTGGACAATTCATCTATGGTTACTCCTTTGAGTCCTTAGAATCTTTCATACCCCAGGTGTCTGGTAAATTCTAGAGTGGCTCCATACCATTCACATCCTAATGTTGCTGGCCCTCAGGCCTCCCTTCAGTTATCCCTGCCCCAATGCCTAACAAGGCTCCCCATTTCAAATCCACTTCCCCTCTTCCATACAGATCCCTTCCTCCCTCTAATCCCCTCTTGTGATTTTTTTTCCCTCTCAAGTGGGATATAAGCATCCTCACTTGGGTCCCTCAGTTTATTAACCATCTTGAGTTCTGTTAATTGTATCCTAGGTATTCTGTATATTTTTAGCTAACATCCACTTTTTAGTGACTACATACCATTCATGTCCATTTGGGCTTGTGTTACCTCACTCAGGATATTTTCTGGTTCCTTCCACTTGCCTGCAAAACTCATGATGTCTTTGTTTTTAATAACTGAATAGTATTCGATTGTATAATTGAACCACAATATCTGTATCCATTCTTCCCTTGAGGGACATCTGGGTTTGTTTCTGGCTGTCACAAATAAGGCCACAGTGAACATAGTAGAGTATGTGCCCTGTGGCATAGAGGGGCATCTTTTGAATATATGCCCAAAAGCGGTATAGCTGAGTCTTCAGGTAGATTTATTTCTAATTTTCTGATTAAACTCCAGATTGATTTCCAGAGTGGTGGTACTGGTTTGCAATCCCACCATGAATGGAGGAGTGTTCTTCTGTCTCCTAATCCTCAGTAACGTTTGCTGTCATTTGAGTTTTTTTATTTTAGACATTCTGATTGGTAGAAGATAAAATCTCAGGATGATCTTAATTTGCGTTTTTATCACTAAGAACATTGAACATTTCTTTTAAGTGCTTTTCAGCCATTTGAGATTCTTGCTGTGAATTTTTTTTGTTTAGCTCTCTACCTGTGGGACCTTGATAGGATAGCTGGTTTTGGTAGAAGCACTGACTGGAAGTAGCCCAGAGACCCAACAGGTGTGCATGCCTGTGAGGGACTGGCATCTATTCTTCTAAGCTCCCAGAATTTAGGCACCTAACACATGGCATGGACTTCCATTTAACCTGCACCTTGCAGGCACATAGGACAATGTAGCCCCTCCCAAAGAAGTGTCACCTAACACAGGTAGAGGGCATGACTACAGGCCTCAGTCTCAAAAGATTTCCATATTAATGAAATACGTAAAGACCAGAGGGCATACCTAATTAAGTGACCTTCCTCCCCTTCTCCCTCCGTATTTAAGTCAGGCCTGCCCGGACTTAAGGGGGTGGGGGGATATATCTAGACTATCTATCATCCTCCATGTCAATAAAGCTCTCGGAACCCTAGACTTCCTCATTATCTATCTTCCTCATATCATTAGGGCCTGTCATCAAGGAAAGCTTCTCTGCATTTTCCACTGTGGAGGTCCGCATCTTCAAACAAGCAGTCTTTCAGCAAAGTATAACAAGTGAGCACTGCCCGTGAGGTACAGTCAGGACCTCTTTCTCTCTCCCCTCATTACTCTTGGTGTGCAGGCCAGCCGCTTCTCACAGCACAGTGCTCTCACACCCACAGTCTTTGTTTGTCTGCAGCCCCCCGACCCCAGTGGCACCTGGGAGCCCTGAATGGAGACACAGATCTCCAGGTCCACTTGAGAGCCCTACCTACCTGCAGAACTTTAGATTGAGTTCACTTTTATTTTTTGGGGGGGGGGGGGGGACTCTTAGACTTAGATCAAATGGATGGAAGTTGACATTAACCTGCTCCATGGTATCCTTGAGGTTAAGATTAAAGTGTGAACATACCCACTAACTGATGTGGATTCAAGATGAGTTAAAAGTCCAATATTTTTGTGGAAGATACTACAATTTTTGAGAAAGTTATGAAATGAACAATGTGTTTAATTGCGGGCCATAACTGCAGGAGTTAGGAAGCACCAAAATATCCAAATGATGATACCAGTAAATTCTGCTTATTTTGATATGATTTACACAGTGAAGCTTAGTTATTTTTAGCCCTAGTGATTCTCAGAAATTCAAACAAGTGAGCTTCTTAGAGATATCTAAGGATGCTATGGAAAAAAATATATGACTATATTCATTTTTTTTCTTTCTTCTTTTAATACTATGGAGACCACAATCCAGGGAAATCCTCTCTGTTGCTATATCAATTTGGAAAACAAGGAGGGTAAACTCTTGATACAAAATCAGTTTTCTTAATTTTCTAATGCCTTTCCATTTCTTGCAGAACATATCGGTACCTCAGGATTACTTACAAAATTGATTGAGAGGTTCACATCAATAGATAGATCTGTGAAGTTTGTACATAGGTAGATAAGGAAATAAAGCTTGAGTCTTCTTATTTAATCATCTTTTGAGAGGAAAATTACTTCAGAATGATTTTATATGGATTTCAGTGCACTGTAATGCTAGACTTGGTGGTTTGTAGAAATGTAGTGTTTCATAGAAAAATGGTTCTACATTACCTGTCCTATTACATGATCAGCAAGATGATGCTTGTGGGTGATATGAAAGACTCAAAGCTGCATCTAAGTGAGGATTGAATGCAGTTATTAAAAAAGATAACTAAGTCCCTGAACTACTTACTGGTATGAACTCTACCTGTTGACTCCATGACCAAAGATTTTTTGTACATGCCAGGCAATTTCTCCTACAAACAGATTGCTAACTCTTAATATAATACAAACATGTATATATTAATTTTTCTTCACAAATATTTTGATCCTAAATTTTCTTAACCTTATCAACAAAATAAATGAAGTGTAAAGGGTGTCTTACTGCAAATTGATGTTAACATTGAGGATAATGTTTTTGAAGGGGAGAGTCTCTGCCTCACCATCCTAACAGACCTATCATCCCCATTGAAGACAATCCTTATTGAGGATTCATATCAGACAAAACAAAAGGTAAATTAAAACAAAATTATGCATTGTCACAGTAGATGGGTTAGATCACTACAACCATTATCACCCAACAACAAAACCACATAAAGCAAGAATACTCTATGACTCTGCACCAACTCCCTAACTCTTTACACATAGAAATCCAACATAATGACATATGTAAAATGTTACACAAACTTAATTTACTATTTTAAAAATAACCAATTGCCACATAGAGAAAACAAATAGTTTAATGAAATAAGATAGGATTCAGTATATGCACAAAATGTTTAGTAAAATGAGTGGAAACATTTTTTTCTGTGTTGAAAAATATCATCAGAAAAATTGAATTCTAATGTTCGATTTACTAACAGATATAAATTGCATATATCCTCTTGGTTACAGATGGAGCCTCTGCCCACTTCCACTTCTGAATTCAGGAGATTCATCTGACTAGAACCAGTTCAAGACTTGAGTCATGGTTTTTTTGAGAAACTGTCTTCTTCAAATCACGCACCCATTCTGCTACTTTTTAATTTTACTATCTTTTCTTCAGCATAGATACCCAAACCTTGAAGGATGGGCTTGATGAATACTTCCCATTTATAAGTAAGTGCTTTAAAACTTCAATAACTGGAAATTGTCCAGTTATACGTTTCTGGGTTATTTCCATTTTATTACACGTAGAAGCTTCTATTTGAGTAAGAAATTTATCTATGGGTATAGCCACATGTCACTAGTAGTCACTTTATTGTTCTATTTATTTCACAGAAAAATGTCAGTAAGTTCAGTCCTAGAACCCATGACCTATATAGTCCCAGGTTCTTAGCCACACACTGGAAGTGTCAAGTAAGGGTTATGTCTCATATTGTAGTTCTTAATATAATCATAAAGTGATTGAATAGTTCATGTTATTTGTGTTTTATCAGAACTTTTTGATCCATGATTCAACAATATGTAACCACTTACTGGCACTAGATGTTTTACTTCATGGCATAAACTGTCTAGTTGGAACCATGTGTGGAGACGTCATTGAATTCCTTACATATTTGTATATATTTTAGGTAGTTTCTAGAGTAGTAGTTTTACATATGGTCCTTCCAATGTTTTTTGACTGCTCATATCATAGTAAATGGAATAAGTCGAGTGTATTTCTAAAGTCAAGAGCACAGTGAGGGTACTTAATTTCTCAACTCTTATTCAAGACATTACTGGAAATCTTGGTTGGATCAATCTGACAATTGAAGCAAATAAAAGGAAAAGAAAATAAAGAGAAAAGTCAAAGGTCTTTATGATAGGACTTAAATAGAATTTCACTGTACATTTAATTTGTATTTCCTTGTGATTAAAAATACTGAAAAATTGTAATATATTATTATTTATCTATATTTGGTCACTTTAGAACTCTGTGTTCCACCTCATAACTCATTTTTTTTATTGAGTGTTTCCTTAGCCTTTTAAAAAAGCTTTTTGGGTAGATGACAAATGGTGACCTGGGGGAAAAAGAACCTGTATTCACTGAAGATGAGAGTAAGAACGGTTACACCAACTAACTAAATCAGTCTGAACATTCCTTGCAAGTACTTTATATGAACTTGCCTGTATTCTACATATAGTACTCCTGGTCATATAACCAAAGAATTTTTATCTTATTTCAGAGATAATTCCTCTTCTATGTTCATTGTTTCCAAGTGCAAAATTGCAAGGAAAAGAAAATAGGCAACAACTGAAGAATAGAAAATAAAAATAAGATACCTATTCACAATAAAATTTTATTTAGTTGTGAAATATGGAATTAAGAGATAAGAAACATAACTGAAAATATGTTATCAATTTATGTAACCCAGGATCAGAAAGAAAAAAATAGTATAAGTTCACTCTTACATGAACATTTTTGCTTCTATGTTCATGTGTCTGTGTTTATGTATGAGTAAATGTTCATAAAGACCAGAAACCAGGGGAAAATCTCATGTTAGAAAGGTTTTAAGGGAGAGGGGTTTTATGACTATTAAAAAAACATTTGATATAATAACAAATGAGGAGTACTGAGGGTAGGCGGGTTTAAGTGAAAATGGAAAGTATGGAAATAAGGAACCTAAAGTACTGGGAGGTTAAAGTAAAGCTAAATATATCAGATAATGCTATAAACAAACGTAACTTGAAACTTGATTTTTTAAAATTGCTGTTGCTAAAAGGAATTAACAGATTAAGTGGAATCCCAAATGCATTCTTCATGAAACTGTAAGGCAGTAATGACAAAAAGTCCTAACCTCCATATGCAAGCACTGAACAGAAGGAATATAAAGGAGGGATCATTAATCTTGAACTCAAATTATGTTACAGAGCCATAGAGGCAAAAACAACATTGTATTTACAAAGAATAAAACATGTAAAGCAGTGAAGTAGAATAGAGGATCCAAAACTAAGACCATACACCTATGATCACAAGATATTTATTAAAGTGTTAAACACACACAATAAGGGGAGAGAGAGAGATAAATAGCTAAAGAAGAGAGAGAGAGAGAGAGAGAGAGAGAGAGAGAGAGAGAGAGAG
>JANHMN010000008.1:1856866-1941866 GCA_030674055.1 Rhabdomys pumilio
ATATTGGTGGAGGCAGAGGCAGGCAGATAGTCGTGAGTTCAAAGCTAGCCTGAACTACACAGTGAGTTTCAGGGCAGCCAGGGCTACGTAGAGAGATCTTTTCTTAGAGAGAGAAAGAGAGAGAGGGGGAGGGGGATGGGGAGGGAGAGGGAGAGGGAGAGGGAGAGGGAGAGGGAGAGGGAGAGGGAGAGGGAGAGGGAGAGGGATACACACACACACACACACACACACACACACACACACACACAAACAGACAATCCCATTAGACAGATGATGCTGGAAAATCTGGATTTCAAATTAAAAAAAAATTAGATCCACAGTTTTGACCCTGAAAAGAAATAAATGTAAAATCAATAAAAGGTCTGCTATAAAAAACTGAATGATGACATTTATAAACAGATAGAATGCTACAATATTTATGCATAAGAAAGACCTAAGATTTTAATAGCCTAGGAAACAGTCTCAAAATTGTTCAACATCCTTAGTTTTCTATATTAGAAATAATAATTAAAATAAAGTCAAGATTTTTGTCTGATGCTAACCACAATATCTATAATAACAACAATAAATGGCAACCCTTTCTGAAAAAAAATATGTGAGAAGAGACATTCTTAGTCACTTCTGTGGGATTGTAAACCCACACAGTCAATACATAGAATAAGAATAAGAATAAGAATAAGAATAAGAATAAGAATAAGAATAAGAATAAAAGAATAAGAATTAGAATAGAAGCGGAAGCGAAAGCAGATGCAGAAGAAGAAGAAGAAAGAAGAAAGTCAAACCTATGCAGTAGTCACAAACTATACCAATGATTACAGCATACTTAAAAACAAATGGAAGATTACATGACAAGAAAAGATTATATGAAATTTTGTAGGTGACTTTGCCTAGCCACAAAAGAATTCTAAATATTTGTTTATTTTTTTTTGAAAAAGAATAAAGTCATTTCTGGACTGGCATACATAGCAATTCTTCCATGCATTATCTTATCAGATGTAACACGTCTTGCTAAATTGTCTACCTTCAATTTTATTTGGTGTATACAAAAAAATTAACAATTAATTTTGTTACTCTAGCATGCTTTTAAACAAGTGAATAGTTTTATATAAAGAAATCCTTCCTCTCCAAACTAACATTATGAAGTATTATGAGCTATCATTCATTAAAAAAAAAAATTAGTAACAAATCTTCAAAATTAACACAGTAAGCCTAAGAATTTTTTCTGGAAGTCCTAAATTATCTCAAATATAAAATAAGCAGTTAGTAACTATTTATGGTTGTCACATCTATGCTTATTGTTATAAGATTATATAGCACATACTTGAAATAGTAGCTGTTATCCATGGATTCAGGAAGTTAAGACAGATGGACCACAAATTTAAGGACTGTCTGGGATACAGAGAGGAATCATATCTTAAAAATTGTAAGAAATAAGGAGAGAGAAAATACATGTTAAAGTAGTTTTCTGAAACATACCTTTAACTTACTGAGTTGCATAAATGATCATAATCCTTATAATTTTAGATGTTTTTTCAGTGTACATGGGGTAAAATATGATGGTTCATACAGGTTTACATTGTAGAATGAATACATCAAGCTAATTTTTATACCTATCACCCGATACACCTCTTTTGTGTGTTGAGAACATTTAAAATACTTCTCGCTATTTTAAGGTATATATTATCATTAATTATTCTCACATGCTGTACAAAACAATTCTAAAACTCACTTCTCCTTTATAACTGAAACTTCATACTCTTTTAAGAACACCATTTGTTCCATTTTCAAACTCCCTTATTATCTGATACCTTTCTTTTTATACCTCCATAAGTTTATTTTTATGTTTTGTATGTAAGTGTGTACAGTGATTGGGTTATAATGTACCCCATCCACAGAACTCAAGTGTTGATGAAGACCCTAACTAATAGATCTGATATTTAAGAAGTGACTGGACAGGGCAGATGCTGTAGTGGTTATGAGTATGTATTGCCTTTGCACAGGACCTGAGTTCATTTCATAGCATTCACATCTGATAACTCCAAATAACCAGCTATAATAACTAGGGTATGATAGTTTTTATAAAAATTGTCTCCAAAGACTCTCGGGGAGTAGCACTATTATCAGGTGTGTCTTGATGGGGGAGATGCTATGAATTTTCCTGGCACTGGTTGTATATTGATGTTAATTCTGTTTTCTCAAGAAGGGCTTCTCAGAGAAGGAGTGGAATAAGTACTCAGCTGATTTCATGTGAACCTTCTCCCCATTTTGACTGGTCACATAAAGGCTAGAACCTGGGATTGAGCAGTAGAAAGGAATTCTGGAGCTGGAGGTTTTTGATTGGGAGAGAGAAAAAGAAGGAAGAAGAGGAGGTTGGAGGAAAATGGAGCAGAACCATGTATCCTGGAGGAACCCCAAGTAGCAAAGAATGTCATGGCTGTGGAATAGAGTAGTGTAGTGATATATCTACATAATCCAGGCATGCATCTTATAAATATTATAACTGAGTGTTCTTTGAGTGGGATTATTGGGGTTGGGGATTTACTACAGAAAGATGTGACCTTGTTGGAGGAAGTGTGTCATTAGGGGTGGGCTCTGAGGTTTTAGAAGCTCAATCCAGGCCCAGTGGTTTATTCCTTCTTTCTGCTGGCTGTTGATTCAAATGCAGAACACTTGATTCCTTCTCTAGCACATGTCTGCCTGCACGTTACCATGCTTACTGCCATGATAATAAAGGACAAAACTCTGATCTTTAAGCTATCCCAAATTAAATGTATTAATTTACAAGAGGTACATGGTCATTGTGTGTCTTCACAGCAATAGACACCCTATCTAAGATGAAAGGAGTGTATGCTGATGCCCTCTTCTCAATGTTGCAGGCACTTACACATCCACACAGAAATACACATGATTAAGTGTGTTTTGAGGAGTTTTGTGGCCTATTATCTACTTCTTTCAGTACACACTCTGAGCAACCTTATTTATTTATTTATTTATTTATTTATTTATTTATTTATTTATTTTTGGTTTTTCAAGACAGGGTTTCTCTGTGTAGCCCTGGCTGTCCTAGAACTCACTCTGTGGACCAGGCTGGCCTCGAACTCAGAAATCCACCTGCCTCTGCCTCCCAAGTGCTGGAATTAAAGGCATGTGCCACCACCACCTGGCTCTCTGAGCAACTTTAAAAGGCTGGATTATATGAGATGGGTTTTCACTATCTAATAGTTTTTTGGTTTTTTTTTTTTTTGGTGACTTTTTCTTTTTCATAATTTTCAAAAACACCAACTTATCTGTTTATACAACTACTAAACGAAACATAGAATTCCTGCTGTTGAGAAATCTCAGCCATAAAGAAAATATATTGTCTTTGAAGAAGACCCATGTTCAATTTCCAGCACCATAAGGTGATCCCCAACCATCTGTAACTACAGTTCCAGTTGTCCATCTTACCTCTATGAGGTCCAAGCACATACATAGAGTGTGTGTGTGTGTGTGTGTGTGTGTGTGTGTGTGTGTGTGTGTGTGTATGTATTCAGGTAAAATATTCATATGTAAAATAAAATGAATAATTCTACTCTTTTCTTAAAAAATAGAATCGACACTAAAGTGTATTTTGATGAATTGGATAGTTTTTCTCTTTGACATAGAATGTCACAATTCATTGTATCAAATTTGTAATTTATTTACTTTTGCTCATTATGAACTTTTTGAGTAGTGGAGACTAACCTGGAATTCCTGATCCTTTTGCCTCTATTTTCAAATTCTGAAACTTCAAGTAGTTTTCAGCTGATTTGTCCTTATTTTATGATCACTTGAGTCTTATTCACAATATTTCAACAGAGAGAAGAAATTCAATCTGTCTTTACATTTGCCTTATAAGATTTTTCTTACATTGCCTCCAGTGTTTTCACTTTGTTCATATAATAATTGAACTACCAGTATCAGTTTCAACTTTTTCTTTACTGGCAAATTCTTGAGTTTACATCATGAAAAGAAACACAGTATGTATCTAAAAAGACATCCCCATGCTTTGTAGAAGAAAGCTAATAGAATTTTAACACTACAACATGCTAAAAGTTGATTTTGTTTAATGTGCAATAATTAAATATTGTTTAACAGGAATCAAAAACCAAATCTTTCAAAATGTAGGCTTGTATACAGTGGATACAGCTACGAAGCAGCCTTCATGGCTAAAGCTCAGAGACACTTGTAAAATTAGAATAAAATATATTATAGAAAGAAGATGATTAGGTAATTTGCCTGGAGATTGTGTTTCCTAGTAATTTAAAAAAGTACATCTATAAACTGACACAAATACAACAGCCTAAGCATGGGACAAACAGGGACAACAACAAGAGACTTTTAAGAAAAATCAATGAGCCCTAAACCATACACGAGGAACTACAGGCAACTAAGGAATACTGACAATCTTCTCTGGGGGAACAGCACACGAATTGATTGCTTGATACCAAATTATCAGCCCTGAAAATCTACATAAAAGTAGTGCTATAAAGACTAATAAAGTTACACTTAGGAATGTGTGGGTAGTTGGCTGGGAGCAATGAGGGTTCCTCCAGGCAGGAAGTTAGGTGCAGCAGCGGCTGAGGCTACAATGGCTCATTAAAGACCTTCTCCATGGTTCCTCACGGTGCAGTCCCAATGACACTGAGAAAAATCTTGTGTTTCCAAAATGGCTTTATTGGCATGATGGATGATGGTGGTGGAATCTGGATGTGCACCTCATGAAACTCAGGGCAGACCTGAGTTAAATAGGGAAGAAGAAAGGGGAGAAGAGGTTGGGGAGAATGCTTAATTGGCTCCACCTTCTGGCCTTCAGACATCTCATTAGTATGTAAATCTCTCTAGGGCCTGAGGCCTATTCCTCCTAACTGATGGCCATAGACATCTCTGTGGGAGGGGCTGTGGAGGGCTGAAGCTAAATGAAAAGAACCAGGACCCAGAAGCAGAGCCGAACACCTGCTGTCCAATAAAGGTCCAGGGTTCCAGGCTTATGCTTGACCGAGTACCCAGCTGCTTCTCACAGCCCACCTCCCCACAAGAATGTGTATGTATAGACATCTATGCGTATTCATGTAAAAACAGTTTATAATAGTTAATAAAAAAATAGAGACCATGACTTTGAAAGAGAGAAGCAGTGCATTATGAGATGGTTTGGAAGTAGAAGAAAGAAAGAAATTATGTAATTATAAGCTCAAAAGTAAGTGAAAAAACACAAAGAAGAAGCAATTTGGATCATAAGACCTATTGCCTAAGCATGAGACAGTTGCATAGGTAGACTTGTAACTTGAAGGTATTATTAATCAGTGGTAGAATTATTATAATTTGTGGTAGTGTTATTAATTACTATAAAATGTCATATAAAATATTGGTAGTTAGTAGAAACTTTCGTGATGGTACCTAGTGGAGAAAGTATGATACTGGGAAAATTGATTTGAAGACAGTATTCTTCCTTGGGAGTCTTTCTGGATTACTATTCATGCCATGATGTGAGTAACTTCCCTGATCATATACTGTTGCCATAATGTCTTTACTCCAAACTGTAGGCTCAGAATAAACTAAACCCGTCTGAGAAAGGATTGAAATTTCTTTTTTTAAAAAATTGGATATTTTTTATTTACATTTCAAATACTATTCCATGTCCAGGTTTCCCCTGCCCTGGAAACCACCTATCCCATCCTCCCTCCCCCATCCACCTACTCCTGCCTCCTTGCTCTTGCATTATCCTACACTGGGACATCAAGTATTCACAGTACAAACATCTGCTTCTCCCATTGATGCCCAACAAGGCCATCCTCTGCTACACATGCAGCTGGAGACATGGGTCCCTCCAAGTGTTCTCCTTGGTTGGTAGTTTCGTCCCTGGGAGCTCTGCAGGGTCTGGCTGGTTGATGTTGTTTTTTCTATGCAGTTGCAAACACCTTCAGTTCCTGCAGTTCTTTCTCTAACTCCTCCACTGGGTACCACATGCCCAGGTTTGAAACTTCTGATACTGTGCTCTAAAAATCCTTTCTCACTTGGTTGTTGCACTGTGATAAAATCTGATTAGTAGGTCTACCAACAGTTTTGTCTACAAGATTTATGCACTTGTCAAAATGCAGTTTATCCTGTGATAATATAAATGAGAGAATTTTGTTTTGGGAAGCTGCTTAGTACTCTGCTGTATACTCTGGGTATGTATACTGCAATGTCTTTATCTACTGCTATTGACAGAAGCTTAGGTCTCATGACAAGATCTTAGAAATGCCTCCTCTGAACAGCTCTCTGGCCATGATTGGAGAAATGACCCTTCCTGGTTTTTAAGTAGCCATCTTATTTTGGTGGTTTTGAATAAAGAAAGGCAATAAAAATATGAACATACATATTTTAATGATTCTTCTAGGGGAAGTTTAAATCATTAAGACTCTATATCCTAACTATCTCTTTTTACACAGTATCATTTTCTGAATGCATTAGGCAATATCTTCATTAGTTAAGGTATGTCTAATTGCAAAATATTATCATATATGGGTTTCTTGATAGTCTTTAATATCAGAAGGGATAAGGGTCAAGGGACCTTCACATAAGTATCCAGCCATTCCTTCCAACAATGTGTATGTAATTCTACCTTGATTTTTATGAGGCACCATGGGTCAAAAAAGAGATGTCATATAGAAACCGAGGAAGACTGTATGATCTGAGCAACAATAAAGACTTTACACATGGCTTCTTTTGTAAGGGATCATATACACTTTTATCAATAATCCTTTACCCAAGCTCAGTAGGCAAGCCCAACAAGCTCATTGGTTTCCTATGTGGAAATTTTTTGGGATTCCTTGGTTTGTTTTTGAACCTTAGAAAGTAGTTATAGATGGTTCACATATCCCTAGAAAGGTATTAGCAATGTTCAATGTAACAAATGGGGTTTGAAACAAAGAGGATTAGTTTTGCAGTAGCCATTTTGTTTTCCCTGATGTGATGAATGAGATGAACAACTACAGAAAAGCTTTAAACGGTAGGATGGGAGGGCTTGGAGTGAAATGTATCTACCATGGTAATTCTCTACTGGGTTTTAGGTAGTGGTAGGGGCATGGGAAGTTGAGAGGAAAGTGGAATATGTAACTAAGGAGGGGATACCTGGTAATGGTATGACAGACTTCTAGGTCTTATAAAATGGTAAACCTTCTTGATAGGTGGGTTAAGTCCTAAGAGTAAGGGGATGCTTTGATAACAGCTTAAAGACTAATACAGACATAGCCATTGAGGACAGCAGTGTCACCGTTGAATGCTGGAACTTGTGAAACTGAGAGTTTGGAAGAAGACAGCTTGTGTGAGAAAAGAATTCAAACAAGACTATAGGAGTACAGTACCATTGACAATTAAGTTTTACTTTTTTTTTTCATTCAACCAAGACTTATATTTTGGCTACTCATGGGCAATAGGATTCTTTTGTGAGTATGTGAATGTGTGTTGAAAATTTTTAATCAATTTTTATACAGTATATTCTGATTACTGTTTTCTTTCTCCCAACAATTCCAAGATCATTCCTTCTTCCTCTCTTATCTACATGAAGACATTTTCTTTTTTTCTCACTAGAAATCAAACAGAAATCTAAAATAAAATAAGGTAAATAAAACAAAGAACTAGAATAGAACAAAACAAAAAATCAAATGGAAAAATAGGGAAAGGAAAAGCAGAGGGAACATATATGAACACAGGCACACACAGAAAACCTAAACAAACAAAATCAAAAACCATAATATGGTATCAAAATTCTTGTAACATTTTTAAAAATGTCATCACAAAACATTATTATACAGAAGACAGTAAAGTCTTCTTAAATATCATGGAGTTTGTTTCATGTTAGTCATCTACTACTGGGTACTGGAGCTGACTGGCGCCCCCAAGACTATTGAAGAAAACTAACTAATTTATTAGTTTGTTTGAGAGTGAATATCAATCGGAGAGATTTCAGGGTTAAGAGTTAGAGTTTCTATATACTTCCTTCCTCAACACTGGGACCACATGTGGCTTAGACCTGTGAAGAGGCTATGTATACTGCCACAGTCTCTGGGAGTTCATATGTTCACCAGCTCTGTTGTGTCTAGAAAGCCTTTTTTACTTGGTGTCTTCCAACCCCTCTGGCTCTTAAAATTCTTTTGCCTCTGCTTTCCCACAGTTCTCTGAGCCTGGGGGTAGAGGTATTTCATAGCGACGTCTCATTTAGAACTGTGTGCTCTAATGTCTTTCACATGTTTGTACGTTGTTGAGTTATGGGTCTCTGTATTAATTCTCATCTATTGTAGAAGGAAGTTTCTCTGATGACAACTGGTGAGACATGACCTATGGATATGAATGCCATTAGGAGTCACTTTATTGTTATTATCTATTATCAGAGCAGTAATATCTGGTTTTCCTCTAGGTGCATGACCTATCTAATCTCAGGTGTTTGTCCATCTGAGCAGTGCTGGTTATAGGTTCTATTTCATGGAGTGGGTCTTAGTTCCAACTGGATTGGGACTAATTACTCACACAACTTTTCTACCAATATTGTACTGACATTTCATATTAAATCGACAATATATATAAAAGAGTTTGTAGTTCGGTTAATGTCTACTTCTGATCTCTGGTAGCACTCAGAGTACCTTCTAGGACAATGGATTTCAGTCAGTAGGGGTGAAGGCTCTAGGTAGGCACTGGCTCTACTTATACATGTTCAATAATGCATGTAGGTGATGTCTTTCATAATAGACCTTTATCATCAAATGTAATGAGCATCAATAGTCTTGGCAATAGCCTTGTTGTTTGGGTTTTCCACAGAGAGAATTTGGCCAAAACTTCTTGCCTCATAAGATTCATCTCACTTCTGGTTCTACACTGTCAGAGAAACTAGTATTGTGCTGAGTTTTTTTCAGCTTTTTGCAGTCCCTTTAGTTATCTATTACACTAGATAACTAAAATCATATTTACTAAGGAACAATGACACTTTTTTTCTTGGGTATTTTATTTACATTTCAGATGCCATCCCCTTTCTCATTTTCCCTCCCTAGAAAACCCCTATCCCATGCCCCCTTTTCCTTTTTGCTTTTATACAATTTTTTAAAAAGTTAATCAAAGGCTTTATAAGCTTGGTAATGCTCAATCAGAAGTGTAACCCAATACCTAACCTAGATATATCAACTATCTTTGACTGGTGGAGACATGTAAACATCTGCCTTCATGCCCCCTCTCTTAATCTCTCTTTCTCTCTCTCATCACCTAGCTTCTCCTCTCCTTCTCCTCTTCTCCTTACTCCTTCTCTTTCTCAACATACTCCTTCCACCTTAGCTCCTCCTACATATCACCCTTCCTATTAAAATAAAACTTTTTTCTCAAAGTACAACTAGTGCATAATTATACCAATTTGTACCAGTGAGGTACAAGATAATCCTAATACTCAGTCCATCATTTGTTGACTAGCTAGAACCTCTGTCATCTCTCCTAACTAAAACATTAGTTCTAAACCTGGCTTTTTTCTTGGCTTTAGAATGAATGTCAGCTGAAAAACCATCCACTCAAATCTTTTCTCTCAAAGTAAATAACCGGGATTGGCTATGAGACTATAAGTTTTCAGCTCCATCAGAAATTCAGAATGAATGAGTTAACTGAAATTATGGGAAGCATTAAGCATAGCTTCTAAAACTTAGCCAATTTATAGAGACCGCTGAACACCTGGACAGTCCCTATACTACAAAACGTTGGAGCATCTGATCTTCAGTTTCTGGCCCAGGATCATATGACAGACCTTAGTGATGCAGAATTATTAAGGGCTGATTACTCTGTCTAGGCAGATATAATCAGTCAACTATTCTGCAAGTGTGTCCCTTTCTGGGCAGTAATTTGTCTGTAGATGTAAAGAGGCAATTCTTGCCTTGTGGCTGTCTCATTACAACTGGAGTAACTCTAAAGATGCTCAATTTCTTCTTAGAATCCAAGACAGGAAGCTTTCAGGAGCAGACAGGTCTCTAATCAAAATGAACATTAATACAGAAATGTTTGAAAAGTCAGTTCTGTGTACTTCTGATGTTTTGAATACCAACTATCTATGTAAGGTCATCTGGACTGTTGTCTGTTAACTCCTTTCAGCTATTTCTAAATAAAATATAGAAAACACCCTAACAATAAACTCAAAGCTATGAATTTTCTATAGTCCCTTAACTCACTGGCTAACCATCTCAAATCAGTTAAAAAAGTTAAAGAAGGACTGGGTCTAAGCCTTGTATTTCTAGGTGAGTTATACAGGCACAATGCCTATGAGAGTAACAATATTCATCTCACTTTTATATCAATAAGAAGCTCGTACCAATAAAATCCTTAAATTTGAAATCAAAGTAAATTTTGTACTATTTAAGAAATTATAACTTCATCTTGATACTAATTATACAGATTTCTACCACTAGGTTATGGCTATGCACTAAATCCTAGCTAATCCTCCCTGTTCCAACAAAACCTCTACTTTTCCCTAGAAAGACAGCCCAATATTAACCACCTTAGTCCCCAAGCCCAGGGAATAGGGGTGCTGACACTTCATTAACTTCTTCAAGCTGATTACGTGTGTTGAGATACTAGAAGAGGGTTGGGGGGAAGAGTAAATTGATAAGCCTCTGACGCTGTGTCTTCACTGCATCCAGATGGAATTCCAGGACATCAGAGGTTTGAGCAGGTCTGCTTAGCTTGCTTGATGAGTAGATACACCAAGGCTGTGTAATCTTTTATATACAATTCTCAAAAAAAAATTTAGTATCAAGATAATTATTTTTTTAAAGAGGGCTGATATTTTATTAAAGATGTTGGTTCTAACAACTTTTCTTTTTTTTCCCCCATTTTTTATTGGATATTATATTTACATTTCAGATTTTATCCCCTTGCCCCATTCCCCCCACCACCCAGGAACCCCCTGCTTCTGAGAGGGTGTGCTCCCACCTATACCCCACTCCCACCTCCCCACCCTCAGATTCTCCCCAACTCAGTGTTCAGCCTTCATGGGACCTCTCCCACCTATGCCCAAAATTGCCATCCTCCCCTACATATATAGCTGGAGTCATGGGTCCCTCTCTATGTACTCCTAGGCTGGTGGTTAGGCCCTGGGGAGCTCTGATTGGTTGGTATTGTTGCTCTTCTCATGGAGCCACCAACCCTTTCTGCTCCTTCTCTAACTTCTCCATTGGGAACTCTTAATTAGATCAATGGTTAGCTGTGAGTATCTGCCCCTGGGTATGTCAGTCTCTGGGGGACCTCTAAGGAGACAGCCATATTAGGCTTCTGTCATCATGCACTTTCTGTCATCCATATCAGCATCTATTTTTGGTGACTGCACATGGGATGAATACCCAGGGGGAATGGTCTCCAGACAATCTCTCCTTCAGTTTCTGTCCCACACTTTGTCTCATATTTGCTCCTTTCGGTATTTTGTTACTCCTTCTAAGTAAGACCCAAGCATCCACACTTGTTCTTTCATCTTCATGAGCTTCATGTGGTCTGTTAGTTGAATCTTTCTAGTTTCAAATTTTGGGCTAATATCCACTTACCAGTGAGTAAATCCCATGTGTGTTCTTTTGTGATTGGGATACCTCACTCAGGATGATATTTTCTAGTTCCATCCATTTACCTAAGAATTTATTAAATTCACTATTTTTAATAGTCAAGTAATATTCCATTGTGCAAATGTACCACATTTTTTGTATCCATTCCTCTGTTGAAGGACATCTGGGTTCTTTCCACCTTCTGGCTAAAATAAATAAGGCTGTTATGAACATAGTGGAGCATATGTCCTTGTTATATGTCAGAGCATTTTCTGGGTATATGCCCAGGAGTGGTATAGCTGGGTCCTCAGGTAGTGTTATGCCCAATTTTATGAGGAACCACCAGACTGATTTCCAGAGTGGTTGTACCAGCTTGCAACCCCACCAACAAAGGAGGAGTGTTCCTCTTTCTCCACATCCTCACCAGCTTCTACTATCATCTGAGTTTGTGACCTTAGGCATTCTGACTGGTGTGAGGTGGTATCTCAGGGTTGTTTTGACTTGAATTTCCCTGATGATTAAGGATGTTGAGCATTTCTTAAGGTGCTTCTCAGAAATTCGAGTTTCCTCAGTTGAAAATTCTTTGTTTAGCTCTGTACCCCATTTTTACTGGGGTTAATTTGTTGTCTGGAGTCGTTTTGTGTTCTTTGTATATGTTTGATATTAACCCTCTATCGGATATAAGATTGATAATGATCTGTTGGTAAGATTGGTAATTTACCAATCTGTTGGTTTCCATTTTGTCTTATTGACAATGTCCTTTGTCTTACGGAAGCTTTGTAATTTGATGAGGTCCCATTTGTCAATTCTTAATCTTAGAGCATAAGCCATTGGTGTTCTGTTCAGGAACTTTGCCCCTGTGCCTAGGGTCTTCCCCACCTTCTCTTCTATTAGTTTCAGTGTATCTAGTTTTATGTGAAGGTCGTTTATCCACTTGGACTTGAGATTTGTACAAGGGCATAAGAATGAATTAATTTGCATTCTTCTACATGCTGACCTCCAGTTGGGCCAGCACCATTTGTTGAAAATGCTGTTCTTTTTCCATTGGATGATGTTAGCACCTTTGTGAAAGATCAAGTGACCATAGGTGTGTGGGTTCATTTCTAGATCTTCAGTTCTATTCCACTGATCTTCCTGCCTGTCTCTGTACCAGTTCCATGCAATTTTTATCACTACTGCTCTGTAGTACAGTTTGAGGTCAGGGATGGAGATTCCTCCAGAAGTTCTTTTATTTTTGAGAATAATTCTCTCTATCCTGGGTTTTTTGTTATTCCAAATAAATTTGCAAATTGCTCTTTTTATCTCTATAAAGAATTGATTTGGAATTTTGATGGGGATTGCATTGAATCTATAGTTTGCTTTTGGCAAGATGGCCATTTTTATTAAGTATGATTAACTTAATAATTATAATTAACTTAGCCAATCCATGAGCATGAGAGATCTTTCCACCTTCTTAGATCTTCTTCCATTTCTTTCTTCAGAGACTTGAAGTTCTTGAAATTCACTCCAAGATATTTTATGCTATTTGTCGCTATTGTGAAGGGTGTCATTTCCCTAATTTCTTTCTCAGTCTGTTTATCCTTTGAGGATAGGAAGGCTAATGATTTGTTTGAGTTGATTTTATATCCAGCCACTTTGCTAAAGTTGTTTATCAGGTTTAGGAGTTCTCTGATAAAGATTTTAGGGGCACTTAAGTAAACTATCATAACATCTGCAAATAGTAAAATTTTGACTTCTTCCTTTCCTATTTGTACCCCTTTGACTTCCTTTTGTTGTCTAATTGTTCTAGCTAGAACTTCCAGTACTATATTAAGTAGGTAAGGTGAGAGTGGGCAGCCTTGTCTAGTCCCTGATCTTAGTGGGATTGCTTCAAGTTTCTCTCCATTTAGTTTGATGTTGGCTACTGGCTTTCTGTATATTGCATTTACTATGTTTAGGTATGAGCCTTAAATTCCTGATCTTTCCAAGACCTTTAACATAAAGGGATGTTGAATTTTGTCACATGTTTTCTCAGCATCTAGTGAGATTACCATGTGGTTATTTTCTTTGAGTCTATTTATGTAGTGGATTACATTGATTGATTTCTGAATATTGAACCATTCCTGCATTCCTGGGATACAGTCTACTTGATCATGATTGATAATTGTCTTGATGTGTTGTTGGATTCAGTTTGCAAGAATTTTATTGAGTATTTTTGCATCAATACTCATAAGAGAGATTGGTCTGTAGTTCTCTTTCTTTGTTGGGTCTTTCTGTGGTTTAGGTATGAGCTGAGCATAATTGTAGGTTCATAGAACGAATTGAGTAGTGTTCCTTCTGTATCTATTTAATGGAATAGCTTGAAGAAAATAGGTATTAAGTCTTCCTTGAAGGTCTGATAGAATTCTACACTAAAACAACCTGAACCCAGACTTTTTTTGTTTGGGAGACTTTTAATAACTTCTATTTCTTTAGAGTTTATATGACTGTTTAGATACTTTATCTGATCCTGATTTAATTTTGGTATCTGGTACCTGTCTAGAAAATTATACGCTTCATCCAGATTTTCCAATTTTGTTGAGTATAGGCCTTTATAGTAGGATCTGATGATTTTTTAAATTTCCTCAATTTCTGTTGTTATTTCTCCTTTTTCAGTTCTAATTTTATTAATTTGGATCCTGTCTCTATGTCCTTTGTTTAGTCTGGCTATGAGTTTACCTACCTTGTTGATTTTCTCAAAGAACCAGCTCCTGGTTTTGTTGATATTTTGCATAGTTCTTTCTGTTTCTACTTGGTTGATTTCAGCTCTGAGTTTGATTATTTCCTGCCATCTACTCCTCTTGGATATATTTGCTTCTTTTTGTTCTAACGCTTTCACATGTGTTGTCAAGTTGTTAATGTGTGCTCTCTCCAGTTTCTTTTTGTAGGTACTTAGAGCTATGAGTTTTCCTCTTAGTCTTGCTTTCATGGAGGCCCACAAGTTTTGGTATGATGTGTCCTCATTTTCATTAAATTCTTTATTTCTTCCTTGACCAAGTCATCCTTGAGTAGAGTGTTGTTCAGTTTCCATGTGTATGTGGGCTTTCCATTGTTTTTTGTCATTACTAAAGACCAGCCTTAGTCCATGGTGGTCTGATAGGGTGCAAGGGATTATTTCAATCTTTTTGTATCTGTTGAGGCCTGTTTTGTGACCAATTATATGGTCTATTTTGGAGAATGTACCATGAGTGCTGAGAAAAAGGTACATTCTTTTGTTTTAGGGTGAAATGTTCTATACATATCAGTTAAATCCATTTGGTTCACAACTTCTGTTAGTTTAGTGTGTCTCTGTTTAATTTCTGTTTCCATGATTTGTCCATTGCTGAGAGTGGGGTGTTGAAATCCCCTACTATTATTGTGTGAGGTGTGATGCATGGTTTAAGCTTAGCAAAGTTTCTTTTGTGTATGTGGGTGCCCTTGCATTTGGGGCATAGATGTTCAGAACTGAGAGTTCATCTTGGTACATTTTTCCTTTGATGAGTATAAAGTGTTCTTCCTTATCATTTTTGATTAGGTTTGGTTGAAAATCAATTTTATTTGATATTAGAATTGCTACCCCAGCCTGTTTCTTGGGACCACTTGCTTGGAATATTGTTTTTCATCCTTTTACTCTGAGGTAGTGACTGTCTTTGTCACAAAGGTGTGTTTCCTGTATGCAGCAAAATTCTGGGTCTTGTTTATGTATCCAGTCTGCTAGCTTATTTCTTTTTATTGGAGAATTGAGTCCATTGATATTAAGGGATATTAAGGAAAATGATTGTTGCTTCTTGTCACTTTTGTTATTGGAGGTTGAATTTTGTTTGTGTAACTATCTTCTTTTGGGGTTGTTGGTAGATTTCTTTCTTGCTTTTTTCTAAGTTGTATTTTCCCTCCTTGTGTTGGAATTTTCCATCCATTATTCTTTGAAAGGCCGGATTTGTGGGAAGATATTGTGTAAATTTTGTTTTGTCATGGAATATCTTTGTTTCTCCATCAATATTGATTGAGAGTTTTGCTGGGTATAGTATTCTGGGCTGGCATTTGTGTTCTCTTAGGGTCTGTATAATATCAGTCTAGGATCTTCTGGCATTTGTAGTCTCTGGTGAGAAATCTCGTGTAATTCTTATAGGTCTGCCTTTTTATGTTACTTTACCTTTTTTCCTTACTGCTTTTAGTATTTTTTCTTTGTTTTGTATATATGATGTTTTGATTATTATGTGATGGAAGGTATTTTTTTTTTCTGTAGTCTAGTCTATTTGGGGTTCTGTAGGCTTCTTGTATATTTAAGGACATCTCTTTTTTTAGGTTAGAGAAGTTTTCCTCTATAATTTTGTTGAAGATATTTACTGGCCCTTTATCTTGGGAGTCTTCCCCCTCATCTATACTTATTATCCTTAGGTTTGGCCTTCTCATTGTGTCCTGGATTTTCTGGATGTTTTGGGGTAAGAGCGTTTTGCATTTTGCATTTTCTTTGACAGTTGTGTCAATGTTTTCCATGGTATCTTCTGCACATGAGATTCTCTCTTCTATCTCTTGTATTCTGTTGGTGATGCTTGTGTTTATGTCTCCTGGTCTTTTTCTTAGGTTTTCTATCTCCAGGGTAGTCTCCCTTTGAGATTTCTTTATTGTTTCTCTTCCATTTTTAGATCCTGGATGGTTTTGCTTAATTCCTTCAACTATTTGGTTGTGTTTTCTATCAATTCTTTAAGGGATTTTTGTGTTTCCTCTTTAAGGGTTTCTATCTGTTTACCTGTGTTCTCTTCAAATTCTTTGAGAGTGTTATTTATGACCTTCTTAAAGTCCTCTAACATCATCATGAGAAGTGATTTTAGTTCTGTATCCTGCTTTTCTGGTGTGATGTGGTGTTCAGGGCTTGCTATGGTGAGAGAACTGGGTTCTGGTGATGCCAAGTAACTTTGGGTTCTGTTATTTATGTTTTTATATTTTTCTTTCACCATTTGGTTAACTCTAGTACTGCCCTCACTCACTGGTTTTGACTGGAGACTGTCTTTCCAGTTATCTTGCCTGTATCAGAACTCCTCAGGGTCCTGATGTCTCTGTGATCATGTGATCCTGAACTTCAGCTGCTCTGAGTGCAGTGTCTCCTCTAGGATGTCTCAGGGTAAGGTGTCTTCTTGAGAGCATACCACCTAGGTGTTAGCTGGTCTGAGTGCAGTGGTTCCTCTAGAATGTCTCAGGATATGGTGTCTGCTGCTCTGGGTTCCGTGGCTTCTCTAGGATGTCTCTGGTTATGGTGTCCCCTGCTCTGAGGTCGGTGCCCTCTCTAGGATGTCTCAGGATATGGTTTCCACAAGGGTGCAGACCCACTGGGTGTCTGCTCCTGCCACTGGATCCAGAGAGGGAGCAGAAGGGGAGTGGATTCCTCAGGGATGGGGTTTGAGTGCCTGGGGGGATTCCCATGAGCTTCCTGCTCATAGCTGTGGCTCTGGGGTGTAGGTTGGAGCATGACTGACCCTACCTGACTCTCTGAGTACAATGGCCTCTATGGGATGCCTCAGGATGTGGTTTCCACAAGGGTGCAGAGCCGCTGGGTGTATGCTCCCACCACTGGGATCTGGAGAGGGGCGGAAGAGGGATAATGATACTTTTGTTGTAAAAAAGTTAGAAGAAGGTGAAGGACAGGGCATGGCTGATAATCTGAGGATGAATATCTGATAAAGTAAATGTGAGATAAAAAGATGAAAAAATAAATGTAGAATGGTAGGTAATAAAAGTTATATGTATTATGTCTTCATTATATATTACATATTATATATTACATTATATATATATATATATATATATATATATGTTTACCTGTGATGTAACACAAGGAATTTCTAGTGCTCAGATAAAGATCTTGACAGTGTGTTAAAATAGAGTAAAGAGTCTAAAATATAACAAGAATTATATTCTGAAAAGAACTCTTAAAAGCAGATGTGGTCTACTGGAGATTATTAGTACTGATCTAAATTTATTTACTTTTACTATGAGCAATGGCAGTAATAAAGACTCTGAAAGAAGGGCACAGAATTGACAAGTGACTTACCATCTGTGTGCAAACATAGTTGACAGGCTTCTAATTTTAGTTATTCATTTAGTACACTAAATGCCTCTATTAATTTCCCCCTTGAATACTCCTGGCAAATTAGGTCTAACACAATAGAACATGTGTCTATTTTAAATGGTTGCAAGGTTTCTCATGTACTGTCTTAATCTGTTGCAATGCTAAGCACACAGATGAACATAATTGTAAATATTTGTATCAAATATACTATGATTAATATTAATAATAAGATTTATTTGTTCTTTTTATGGGCCACATAAAACTGCTTCCACTTTATATATTGTAATTTAAAATATAAAATATACAAAAGTTGACAAATATAATTAACATTTATTTATTTAAATATAAAATGCACTTATAAGGTGCTATATAAAAATTTTATCACTGTGACAAAATATATAAGGTTAACATCTAAACATAAAGACTATCTGCTTTGTCTTACTCTTTAACAGAACCCAGTGGGTACTTGACTTGCACTACTTCTGTCGCTCCTTTACTGAGGAAGCTCATCATGGTGGCAGGGACATGTGAAGTCAGAACAGCTCATTTTGGGCAGCCTGTAAAAAGAGTAAGTGCATGAATTCAGCTCAAATTAAAGCCTCAAAAGTCACATGCATTTTGTTTTGCTTCATCCAACTAGGCCATTCCTCCTAAAATGTCCACAGAGCTATGGGTAGATTCATTAATAATAATTCATTTATGAGGTTTGCATACTCACAGTACCATTATCTGCCAATAGCACTAGTAGCTAAACAAAAACATTTTGACATATAATATAGGCCGCTATGGGACACTTTTAGAGTCAAACCTAACAGAGACAGATAAAAGAAGTCAGGAAATTGTGTACAGTAGACATTGTGGTTCATCAGTGGGATAATTCAATCTATTTTCAGGTCATGTGGTTCTCTAATCTATAATGGAATTCTCATTAAGATCCTATCAAATGAGGAATTTACAAAGCACAAAGACAAACAATGCATGATAATTTAAAAGTCTTGTTAAAAAAAATAAAACAGAGGAGTAAGACAGTGTAATGTGGAGACAAAATGAAGTATTACAAAATTAGATGCTACCTTGTGGCCCCCACCTCAATAATCAATAATATATATTTTTTGCTTCTATCATAGACAGTAAACTCACAAGACAGTAAATTGTGTTAAGATGTAGAACACAGTGAAACAATTCCAAAAAAATGAGAGAGAGAGAGAGACAGAGAGAGAGAGAGAGAGACAGAGAGATAGATTCAGTTCATTCTATAACGCTCACTATGAAACCAGATTGGTAAGGACAAAGCAGCTGTAAGTTGGTTTATCAACGTGAAGTACCTGTGCAATCCAGGAAAAAACAAAAAACAAAATCAAACATACACACACACACACACACACACACACACACAGACACACACACACACACACACACACACACAAATGGAAGAGGATTATCTTGAGAGAAGCATAGTGTAGAACACAGATTAAAGGAATGTGAATAGGAATACTATATATGGAAAAATTCTGGGAGCAGAGGCATAGGAAGCATTTGGGAGCTTAAGAGTTAAATGTTGAGGGAAAATTAACATGGACAAAGACAGTATAAAGAAATGATTTGTAAAACAAGATACTTTCCTTATACTATTACTGCTTGATATTTGACACAGGATCAAAGGACAGTGGGTAACCAACTTACCCTAAATGGATTCAAAACTCACTCCATAGGAAAGAAGAGAAATTATTATTGGTACTATATCCTTAGCTAACTATCTAGGTCTGGGGAAGTCATAGGCTCATGCATGGAACATGTCTTTGATAGTTATCTAAACTGATATTCTATACTTTTTTGTTCCTTCAATAAGCACAATAACCTAAAGCAACTTTGGTAGGAAAGGTTTTATTTCATCTTACATGTTAAAGATATTGTTGAGGAAAGCCAAAGAAGGACCTCAATGTAGGAACATGAAGCATAAATGTCAGAAGAATGCTGCTTTCTGGATTGCTTTCTCTGGCTAATGTGTAGCAAGATTTCTTATTTAATTCAAGCTTACCTGAACAGGGTTAATGCCACCCACAGTTGATCAGGCTCTCCCATTTCTATCAGAAATCAGAAAAATGTGGCCTGTCCTAAAGCTCCCGATGGACAAGCTGTTGAAGATCATTTGTCAGCTGTGGTTTAATCTTCCAGTTTGACCACCAAAATTGATCATCACAACTGACAGAACAACAAATGCTTTCTAAATATTTATCCTTATACACATATCAAAGAATAGCTCCCAGTTTTAATTAAATAAACCATTCCTCAAATTGATCAGCTGTGTATACAGAGTTATGTAGCTGACCATGATATAGAAAACTTCAATGGATGTGGGCTCAGTCTTAGACAGTTTAGTATTAATACCCTTTGTGATATAGGGTATGAGTCCTATGGAAGATGCAATAGAGGGGTGGGAAGTATGTAAGAGCCGGAAAAAATGGGAAAAGCTGAAAATTTGTATCCTATATATTCCATAAAATCATTGTAATCATTAGTTACCTGTACCAATAGTGAGGGACCCTGCCCACAGTTGGTTCTAATTGATAAATAAAGATTGCAGCAGCCAGTGGTTGTGCAGGAAGAACAGAGGCAGAAATCTTAGGATTCCCAGACTTGCGACCAGGAGGAGGAAAAGAAGGTGGTCCTGAATGCCATTGTAGTGAGGAGGAGAGAGGAAATGTGATGTTTGAGAAGAGTGTAAGACAGAGAGGCATGGCTGCCATTTGAAGGAGCCAGGAGAATGTGACCCAGAGCCTGGCCCAGTTGGGCAGCCCTCTGGATTCAGAACCAGCCACAATAAAATATAGAGGTTAGTAAGCAATAACTCAGGTTTGTTAGTGAGAGATGGATTAAGTATTTTAACTTTATGGAGGTTGCCCAAAAAGTAGCCCAACTATTGAGCTGTTTAAGGCATATCAAAATATAAAGGCTCTCTCTTTCTCTCTCTCTCTCTCTCTCTTTCTCTCTCTCTCTCTCTCTCTCTCTCTCTCTCTCTCTCTCTCTCTCTCACTCTGTGTGTGCGTGAGTGCGTGCGTGTGTGTGTGTGTGTGTGTGTGTGTGTGTGTTTATTTGAGAATATAAACAGTTGAAGCAGGTAGCAAATCTGCCTCTGGAATTTATATTCATTTATTTAATTCAACAGCTATTGTTTTGTCTCCAAAATGAAAACTTCACTGAAGGCACAGGTATAGTAAGAAAATAGTCAAGGTCATTTCAGTAAACAAGAAAGTAAAAGCAGAAAATAAACACAACTCCTTGTGGAGAGGGCACATTGGGAAGGGTTGCTTCTAGAATCTGGAACTGCCATTTTTCTTCTCCTTGTCTATATATGGGTAGGTCTGAAATCTGAAATTGTATTTTTCCTGGAATTGAAGGCGGATTTTTAGTGGCCATCTCACAAAAGTAGATGAATTAGATTTGTTGGAATGTATGAAGTCGGAAAATATATTAGAAAAAAAAAGAGCAGTGGTACCTTGCATGTTCCCTTCAAGGGGCCTTCAAGGGACTCAGAGCCTTGTATTACTGGCTTATATAGGTACATTTTTACTGCTGTAATAAAACACCATGATCAAAGAAGTATAATTAATCCTTCTGATGTGGTAACAGAAGAATAACTCTATGAGGGCAAACCTTAGACAGGGTAATAAGTTCAGACATAACAGCAGGAACAGGAAGCTAAGAACTCACTTCTCAAACCTCAAACATGAAGTTCAAAGAAGAAAGCATGAGTCTTTTTACTCTCAAAACCCATTCAGGTGATGTACTTGTTCCAACAGTGTCATGCCTTGTAAGCCTATCCAAACAACGCTGTGATTAATATTTGGATCAAGTGTAGCAAACTTCGAAAGGAAAAGTACAAAATGTATGGTTCAACAATAAAAGGGGCACCAAGAAATAGAATGGAGCAGAATCCTATATTCAAGGAGATAAAGAGATTAAGGGAGTGATGACCTCAAATCAAGATCCTACTCTGCTAAGCCTATTGTTTAGGCTTTTGCATTTGAACAAGGAATTTCATAATTGTTTTCCTTTGAACATTTGATGGAAAATGAACTACAATTCAAAACTGAAAGATACAGGCTTTTGACTGGATCTTGAGGAACAGTGCCACGAAAGGCTGAGGTACAGGCATGGTAGTACAATCCTTTCATTTGTGAAGATAGAGGCAAGCATATCTCTGAGTTCAATGCAGGCCTAGGACAGAGAAAGATACAGGTAGAGAAAACCTTAGGTCCAGGCTGATGGTACACATATTTAATCCCAGTATGCAGGAGACAGAATTATGGGGATCTGTGTAATCTACAGAGCAAACTCCAGGACAGCGAAGCCTAGGCAGTGTGAAGGATTTGGAAGACTGTAAGCTGGTGATAATATAATACAAAAGGGCCTCATGTTCTAGCCTCAGAAAGAAGCAGAACTCTGCAGTTTCAGCCACATGCCTCTGGTTTTAGGGTCAAGAATAAAAGGGACTACCGGGACAATTGATGCTAGTTAGCTGGGGCTAAGAAATTAGTGATGATGCAGAGGAGACCAACATCAATGAAGTGGAATCTTCTGGCAAGTGTTTCCTGAGAGCACAAAGAGCTTTCAAAAAGCTGTAAAGTTGCTGTTGCCTTAGAGATCCCAAGATGTTAGAGATGTCAGAGGCCTGGGATAACTGCTCAGGAAAGCTGGGAACAGGAAGTGGAAACAACCAAAAAGAAAGACGATTTTTACAATGAACAAAGATGAAAGGAATTGAAGACTTGAACATTGAGATACTGAGTATGGAGTTTGCCCAGCTGGTTTTTCAATCTTGTTTTGGTTCATTATTTTCTCACTATTACATTTTGGAATAGTTATGTATGTCCTATGATGTTGTAGTTACATAATCTGCTTTTTAAAATTTTAATTGTATAGGGGAGTACAGTTAAGGAAAAAGCTTTGAACTTTGGTTTTCTAATATTGTTGAGACTGTTACAGGCTATGTGACTTTTGACTTTGGGATAAATGTATTTTGCATTATGTTATGGCTATGTATGACCACTGTAGGCTCATATTGTTTTAAAACAAGAATATAGGGGCCAGAGAGTGAAATGTAGTGGTTTGAATAAGCTTGACCCGTGGAGTACTGGAGGTATAGCATTGCCGGAAGAAGTATGTCAATGTGGGGGCAGCTCCGAGACAGCTTCCTCTTAGTTACCTGGAAGTCAGTCTTTTCTCGGATGCAGTCAGACCAAATTGTAGAACTCTCAGCTCCTCCAGTGCCATGTATTCCTGGATCTGCCATGGTTCCTGCCTTTATAATAATGGACTGAACATCTGAGTCTGTAATCCAACCCCAATTAAATGGTACTCTTTATGATAATTGCCTTGGTCATGGTGTCGGCTCACCATAATGAAAACACTAATTAATACATATACCAACTGACTGAAACATAATCTGATTGGAAGCATTTTTTCAGGGTTGGCACCGAGAAACTGTGATCAAAATGAGGACTAGCATTGCATCTCAAGCTGGAATCAGATCTTTTTAATGTAGAAGAGTCTCCTTGGTGATATTGGTTTGTGTGACATTGAAGATACAATAATAAGGGGGCTATGGAGAGAAAACGAGGCTTGTTACCATGTCACAGAGTCTGACTCCTTGAAGTAAGTTAAGAAAGCCACTATCCCAGTTATAGTAGAGCCTCCAGGATATTACAGATTCCAGGTTTACAGAATATGGGGACACCAGGAACAGCACTAGGTATGGTGTGAAATATAACTGAATCTATTGACTTGTTGTGTATATTACAGGTAATAGGAGAAATGAAGCTCCTCAAGCCACTGGATTCCAGCAGATTGTTAGTGAGTTCTATGTGTTAGAAAATGAACTATAAAATTTGGAGTTACATTTCTAGATGTAAATTTTTCGTGGGTGTGGTTGATTCTATGCTGTGGTTCTTTCCTTTTGAGTTAAGAGACAACCCACAGTGAGACTTAACATAGTTTAAAGATACCTTATATTTTAAATGCTGAATTTTTAAGAGTCTGAAACTCTCTAAAATTAGACTGTGCTTTAAAATATATTATTGATATTTATATGAAATCTTTGAGTAAAACAGGAAAAGAAAAAAATACTGGTTGAAAATAATATATTTATATGTCATAATTGACCAGTAGAATGTAATAGGTTTCGTTAACTTGACAAAAACTTAAAACGTACTGGAAAATATGAAATCTCATTTGAAGAAAGTTTTTATCACGTTAGATTACAGGCAATTCTATGAGACATTTTCTTAATTTTTTTTTTAATTTTTGGTTTTTTTATTATCAAATAATGCTGTGCCTAAGAGTAATGAAATAATACATAAAAATCTCAGTGACATATGAGTGGCACATCTATAGGAATTGTGGGTAAAAAATTCCACATTGGTCATCAAGATAATATAGGCTCTTACAGTTTTTTTTTGTCTTCATACTAAGTGATAATGACCTATGTTTGAAGCATAATTTTCTGCCGTGATATATAAATATAGCTCAAGAGGAAACTGAAGCTTTTTGTATGATAATAATTTTCAAAGTTTTTTAAGGTAGTATGCAAGCTTCTGGAGTATTAAATTAAAAAAAAAAATCAATTGTCTTACCTATCTCTAAAATTTAAAAACTACCATACCAAGCGTATAATCAAGATATGCTACATATGCAACAATGGTACAGTTAAGGTAACCAACCATTAAGACTTTAGTCTTATGGTCAACTCCAGAGATAGGAACTCATTGTTTGTACTCTAAACTTTAAAAAACATACCATCAACCTCATACTCTAGGTAGTCATATGCCATAGAAGCAAAAACATTTGACAATATTTAGCTAAATAGACATAACTTCAAACATCCTTCTGTCTATGTTCGTAATAATAAATAATGGCTATACTTAGGGCTTGTTGTTGAAGTTTCTCTTTTCAGTGAGCATTGGCTGCCCAAGATTTTGAAATCAAATGACAACTAAAAACATAGCCCTAAACAAGCCTTTTATGCTACCATCCATGGCTCAGAAAACGTTGAGAAAAATGAAATAGGAGAATGTAAGGCTCTGAAAAATATACACAAGGATACAAATCCCATCCTGTAGATGAGACATACACCTAATTATCATTGCCGCATAGCACCATATTTACTTGCAAAGGGCTTGCACAAGACAGGCTACTTCAACCGTCAGTCATGCACGCGGTGGGACACATGGAACTCTGCTTCTTGATTGCTGACTTATTGGTTCTATTATTGAAATTATAGACTTTAGAAAGGATGAGACGTTGTCTTTATTCCTGTACCTATGGTGAATTCACTAGGAACCAATAGAATATATTAATCATATGGCTATACAGATGGCACTATTCAAACCCTGTGGAACACAAAACAAAAAGACATGAATGTGTGAAAGAGATTAGTAAGAAGAGAGAGGATACAGTAGAAGGAATGATAGAGATAAGAAATAGTTGGATTTGCACTACCACAATAAAGTACATACATGTGTGATATTATCAAAGAACATATTTAATAAATAAATACACATATACATATAATTTTACATATAGGATCTAATGTTTTTAGAAAATATGACATTTGTTTAAGTCTGGTGAAGTCCAATTATACGAATTTTCTGGATAAACTTTGCAATTTTAATTTTCCTTATAGCTACATAAAATGTTTCATGATCATATATAATATTTTTATTGTACATTCAATTGGTAGTGGATAACTAACCTGACTTCTTTCCTGGCTATTGTGAATAGAATGACAGTGGACACAAATGTACAAATATCTTTCTGAACACCAGCTTAGAGTATATATGCTGCTGGATCATATAGCAGTTTTATATTCAGGATTTTTTTTAAATTTCTATGGTGTAAGTTTAAATTTCCTTTAGCAGTGAAGAAAAGTTCCTCATTTGCCCTACCTACTCCAGCAGTTGTTATTGGTTTTGTTGATGACAATAGTTCTGACTAGTGTAGCTAGAATCCCGATGCAGTATTAATTTGCACTTACTTTACACATAAGGATGTTAAGCATTATTATAGGTTCTTTGATATTTTCTTATATGTGTTTATTTTTTTCATCAGTCTGTTAGAAGGATGACTTCTTCCTGAGGTCTCTCTCTGTCTGTCTCTGTCTCTGTCTCTCTCTTCTCTCTCTCTCTCTCTCTCTCTCTCTCTCTCTCTCTCTCTCTCTCTCTCTCTCTCTCATTTTCTCTCTTTCTATCTCCCTCATATGCCCAGGGTATTAAGTTAAGCACATTTGTGACATGCAGTTGGCAAATATTTTTCCAAAATTTTTAAGTCTTCTTGTTACTCTGGCAGTTGTTTCTTTGTCTATAAAGAATCTTTTCAATTTCATATAATCACATTTGTCATTTTCTGGAGATTTCTCCTGTGTCACTCCACTCTTTTCAGAAGTATTTGCCTATGCCTTTAGCTTGAAATGTTTTCTCCATTTGTTCCAGAAGCTTCAATGTGTCCATTCTTACTTTCAGTTCTTCTGTCCATCTTGCAGTGATTTTTGTACAGAGTGAGACTTGCAGATATAGGTCATTCTTTTTCAGGTAAAAACACAGTTCCCGAGCTCAATTCACTATTTTTAATGTTCTTTACAGCTTTGCCTGGAACTGGATAGATATAATTGAGAGTACTCTGGGTTCTTTACCACACTCCTTTGGTTCACACATCTATTTTGTTCAAAAGGTTATTGAGCTGTTACTCATTTCACAACCACTCTTCTATATATTTTATAAAACTGCGGTGTAGAAACTTTGTGTTATCATGTGATAATTTAATATTGCAATTTAGTCTTCCTTTGAACAAACATTTTATTGAATAGGAAATCCTCCTCTAAAGACAAGGAGATTTTTCTACTTTGCACACGGTTGGCAACCCTGGATGGCAGTCATTTCTCTCTTCAACTTTCTTCAGATAATTGAGTTAATACCTTTATGCTATGCAGTTAGACATCAGATTAGTCCAGACTATGCTGATGGTGTTGATTTGATCAGTTTATCCTCAGTAAACTAACAGATGTCACTTTATTGTTATAGCCATTTTTACATATTTCAAAATCACATCTAACGGTACTAAAGTGGTTTGATTACAAATAATTCTTCTCTTACACTTAATGCTGTGAAATTCATGCACATATAGATGAGTAGCTGAATAAAGTATGTCATATTCATTCCATTTTTGTAATATTATTTTAATCAGGCTTATATTATTACTAAAATTATAATTCTTTTATAATCTTAGAATGTTCTCTTAAGTCATGGGCTTTCTCATCTGTGAGTGATTGATAAGGAAACTTATAAAATCACATTTCCATAAGTCATGCTATGTCTTTTTTATCCACTGTTGGTCAAAAAATGGTATGAACTAGAAGGGTTTGTTACATTAGTCAATTATGAATTATAGCACCATGTCACCATTAGTTTCCAAGGTTACTGTAATAGTTTCCTGTTTAGTTTATAAATGGATGTTAATTATATCCTATTTGGCAATTCAAATGAAAAGTCTTGATTCCTGTTAAGAATAAAATAAATTCTGAGAAAAAAATGTCATTATTAAATCTGTATATAGTTCAATGATTAAATGTGGAAATTAAGAATCCTTTTATGTGATCATTGAATATTTTGAAATAGTGTGACTTATTTAAACTTATAGCTTGTAAAATAAATTGTCTTGAAAGAGCATGGATCTTTGCAAATTCTGTATTACATTTAAGATAGTTGAAATGTAGCACTAAGCCAAAAAAGTATTATAAATTCTATGGTAATATCTGAGATATATATGTCTTTAAGTGATCTGCTCATTATATAACTTAGAGGTAATTCATCTTTTCTTGTTTAAGTTTTCATTACACAGTTAAGTTGGTATTAATTTAACATTTCTGACATTGCATATTGTTTTATTGGTACAATGGTTGACCAAAAATATCTGATACACAAATTTATTACTTCTTCTTACAGGATACATATCTATCTGTATTCTCTTTTATTGTTACTTATGATTTGGAAAAGACCTGCACTTAAATTTTAGCCTTGGAAATATGGGCACAAACTACAGATACTACCTCAGTACTTGATGTACTAAAATTGCCCTTGAGTGTCAAGTTTCTTGTGCTTTTATCTAGTGAACTAGAGATGTCTTTTACATTAAAGGATCTATAATGTAGATAGAGACTACCTAGGTAAAACACTGTTTGGAATCTATCAATTAGACTCATTCAAAAGAGTTTATTTGAAGATATCTGTTTCTACTGTTCAAAGATTTTGACTTTGGAGTTTAATTTTATAACAGTTAATGTTTCCTTAACTAATAAATACTTAAATAAAAATTCCTGTGTGGTAGGTAAATATTTTGTCATTCCTCTCTCCAAAAACTGCATATTTTCATGACAGAAATTCTTACTATGGCATTTTTCATATAAAAAAATTAGTCCCTAAAAACATACAAGCCACTATAGCTAAGGAACTACTTAGGCTAACTATAGCTGCTCTTCACCTCTCCTTTATCTATTTCAAATCCAATGTAATAATCTCTCTCTCAATTTTGTATAAGAGCCTCTGTTGAAGTCTTCTTTCTGCTTCCATTTTCACAAATCATCTTGTTATTCCAGCCCCCAACTATAGTAGGTATTCCATGGGAACTTGCCAGTTGAGCCTGCCAGAAAACCAAGTAGGTCAGTGGTCAGTGAAGTAAATGGGCAAGCTTCAGATTTTCATAGGCCATATTCTGTGACAAAACAAAATCATTATTCTTATCCTACTCTCCAATTGCAAACAACCTACTCTATCCTCTCCCTGCTTTCTGTCTTCATTTACAAGGATTAAGAAGATCCTTATGTTTAGAATTACAACAAGATATTTTATATATTTTGTAGCTATTATGAAGGTTGTTTTTTCTCTAATTTCTCATCTCACTTATTTTTTAAGAGAGAACTACTGATATTTTTTAGTTAATTTTGTATCAAACCACTTTGCTGGATGTGTTTATCAGCTCTAGAAGCTTTCTGGTAGAATTGTAGGGGTCGTTTATTGATATTACCTGTAAAAAGTGATACTTTGACTTCTTTCTAATTTGTATCCCCTTGATCTTCTTTAGTTATTTGATTGCTCTAGCTAGAACTTCAAATACTGTATTGAACAGATATGAAGAGAAAATTGATAGCTGTATATTGTCCCTGTTTTAGTGAGATCGCTTCATGTTTCCCACCATGCATTGGCACAAGAGATGAATTCCTGAAGAAAAGACTAACAACTTTGCCATTAAAATTAACTATTAATAAATGGGACCTCATGTAACTGAAAAGCAAAGGACAGCATCACTACTGCAAGTGGCAGCCTACAGAATATAAAAAGAGCTTTACTACCCCTACGTCCCACAAAGGGCTAGTATCAAAAATATATAAAGAACTCAAGAAATTAAATACCCAAATCACAAATACCCCAAATAAAAAATGGGATACACAGCTAAGTAGAGAATTATTATCAGAGGTATCTGTAATGGCCAAGAAGCACTTAAAGAAAATTGTAACATTCTTAGTCATCAGAAAAATGCAAATCAAAATGATTATGATTCCATCATATACCTGTCAGAGTGGCTAAGATAAAAAAAAAAAAAACCCTCAAGTGAAGGCACATAAGGCACATGATGGTGAGAATGTGGAGTGTGAGAAACACTTCTCCATATCTAGTGATAAAGCAAACTTGTATTACCACTTTGAAAATCAATCTGGTGATTTCTTAGAGAATTTTGAATAGTTCTACCTAAAGATCCAGCTATTCCACTCTTGGGCATATACCCTAAAGACGTTCTGCCATAGCACAAGGACACTTGCTCCACTATCTTCATAGCAGCCTAATTCATGATAGCCAGGAACTGGAAGCAACCTAGATATTTTTCAATCAAAGACTGAATAAAGAAAATGTGTTATATCTAACAAATATATCATAAAATTTTCAGAAAAATTAATGGAAAAAATAATATTTTTCTGAGTGCAGTAATCCAGAACCAGAATGACATACATAAAATGTACTCATTTGTAAGTGGATAAATAATAAACTACAGTATAACCATGCTGCAATCCACAGTCCCAAAGAAGCTAAGTAACAAGAAGGGTTCAATTTAGGATGCTTGAGTCTCACTCAGAAGGGGAAATACAATAAACATTGGAAATTGATAGATGGAAGGAGCCAGATGGGAAACAGTATGGGAAGGGAAAGTGTTTAGGGATCAGTATGAGAAGAGTAGAGGTGCAAGGGCTGGGAGAGTGAAGAGAAATAGGTGGAAGGTATCTCTGGCACAAGCCTGAGTCCTAGGATGTAGGACGCAATTAAGAGGATATGGGGTTGATACTCTTTCAGACTTCAAACAGTATGATATATGGAAAGTGAAGTGGTCAACCCTTGAATTTAAGCAGGACATCCAGTTGAGAAAGGGGACACCAGCCAACACAATAAACCTTGGACTCAATATTTTTTATTGCCTATAAGATGTGAAGGGAGAAAATTGGAGCAAAGATACAGGGAATGGCCAAACAATGACTGGCCTACCTTGAGACCCACCACATGAGAGAGTACCAACTGCTGACACTGCTAATGAAACTCTTTTATGCTTGCAGACAGGAGCTTATCATAACTGTCCTCTGAGTGGCTTCACATAGAAGTTGATGGAAACAGATGCAGAGACCCACAGCAAATATTAGACGGATCTCAAAGAGTCCTGTGGAAAACTTGAGGAAAGAATACAGGGAGCCAGAAGGGGCAAAATATCCACAAGACATAAGGAGCCAACTAACTCAGGAGTATTGGAACTCATAAAGCCTGAATGACCAACCTAAAAGCTTGCATGGACTGGCCCCTACACATATGTAGCAAATGTGAAACTTAGTCTTCATGAGGGTTCCCCAACAACTGGAGAAGAGGTTGACTTTGACTCAGACTCTGTTGCCTGCATTTTCATTCCTTTCCTCTAGCTTGGCTACATTCTCTGACCTAGGAGAAAATGAGCTTAGACCTAATGAGACTTGAGCTTAGACCTAATGATACCAGGGCAAGTTGGTATCTAGGAGGTGGACTCCCCTCTTCTCTAAGGAGACAGGAAGAGGGGAATAGAAAAAAGGATATGAGAGGATGAGACTTGGAAGAAAGAAGAAAACAAGGCTGTAATCTGGATATAAAGTGTATAAATAAATAAATAATAAATAAATAAATAAATAAATAAATAAATAAATAAATAAATAAATAAATAAAAGATCCTGATGGAAGGCCTTCCTCATTTTCTTACCTTCTCCAAAATCCCTCACGGCTCTTTCTATTCCAGAATCCTTAGTGAGTTTTACCTCCCCACATCCAAAGAACTATTTACTAAGAATGCGCAGTGGCTATAACTGACAGGGTCTCATAACAGTCCTCTACCAGGCAACATAAACCACAATAGCCTCCTAAGAACCAGAGATTTAAACAGAGACAAAGCAAGAACACACCCATTCAACAAACACACAAACACAAAACAGATATCAACACAGAAGAATTAAAAGAATTCCAAACCAAGCTGTATAAGTGCCAGGGTCAAAACTTAACAAATAATAACCAAGAACAATATATCTCCAATAAAATCCAGAAACCTTACTAATGTAAGCCTTCAGATGTGTAACAAAATTGAAGCACAAGTTAATGACCATAAGATTGCCTTTATGACTAAGATGGAGGTCTTTAAAGAAGACATGAATAAACAAAAGAGTAAAACCTATAAACTAAACAGTTCAAACCTGAAATGGAAATGAAATCAATAAAGAAAACTCAAACTGACAAAAAGTTGAAAATAGAAAATTTAGAAATTCAAACAGGATTATCAGAGGCAAGTCTTACCTACAGAATACAGGAGATAGAAGAAAGAATCTCAGGCATTGAAGACACTATAAAAGAAATAAGTACCTCTTCAAAGCCAATGTCAGATCTAAAATTCACCTAGCATAAAACATATAGAAATATGGAACAATATGAAAAAGAAACAAATCTAAACAATAGTAGAAATAGAAGGGTTAAAAAAAACCTGAGTTATAAAAAATATTTTCAACAAAATCATAGAAGAAATTTTTTTCAAACTGAAAAAAAAGGAGATGCCTATCAAGATAAAAAGAACATATAGATAAGAAAACAGATTGTAGCAGAAAAGTAAGTACCCTCAGTACATAATCATAACAGTAACCATACATAGCAAAGACAGAATATTAAAAGCTACAAAAGAAAAAAGCAATAATATATAATTGTAGACCTATTGAATGATACTTGACTTCTCAGTGGAGACTCTAAATGACAGCAGATCCTAGAAAGATGTTCTACAGACTCAAAGAAACCCCAGATGTCAACCAGGATTATTATATCTAGCAAAACTTTAAATTGCAAAAGCTGGAGAGAAAAAAGGCATCTCATGATGAAACCAAATCTAAGTAGGATCAATCAGTGAATCTAGCTCTACAGAAATCAGTATAAGTAAACCTTCAACCCGAGGAACTTAAACAAACCCTAAAAAAAAAAAAAAAAAAAGGAATAAATAATATCAGACTTGCTGATTAAAGAAAAAACTCAAAGAGACAAAGAACAAACAACAAACAAAACCAAAAAAAAAAAAACCACACCCAAGGGAAAATAATCTAAAATAAAAACAAACCCACAACAACCATACTCACAGAATCAGTTTTGTGTTGGTCAACTAGTCTTAGTATGAGGTCTGTTATGACTGCTTGGTTGATTTACCATGAACACTACATTAGAGTAAACTAGTTTTCTCTTTGTCAGAAGTTATAAATTGTAAATCACTCTTGGTAACAGGTAGAAAGGTAGAAATTGTTGTTCACTTTCTTTTCTCTTCATTGGGATTTTGTCTAGTTTGAACCTGTGGAGGTCTTGTGAGTACTGTCACAATTTCTGTGAGTTTGCATACATATTAGTCTTTTTGTGTAGGAGAAGTTAAGGTGGGAGGAGTGAGGAGAGGAAGAGGAGGAGTAAAGAGAGTAAGAGGAAAAGGAAGGAGGAGCTAGAGAGAGAGAGATGTAGCAGTAATAGAGAGCCATGCAGGTAAGGAGAGCAATTGTGCCTAACAACTTTTATTTTGGTTCGCTAATTGGGAAACAACTCTCTTTGTATGGGCATATTGTTATTGAGTATTACCAAATTTATAAAGCCATTGATTAACATTTAAGCATTAGAGTCTCATTTTCTTACTGAGCCCTCATGGACGGCGAGATAATCTGGGCAATGCTCAGTCTTGAGGACACAGCATGGAAGATTGGCAGAACCATCTCCCACTCTGGCATCTCATGGGTGGCAGGGCTGGTGTTTCTGGCTGGCCATTTCTAGCTGCAGCACACATGTGGCCTCTGGCCACAGAACATGGCAGCTGACCTAGGCAGAGCTGCTGCAGCTTAGATAGTTGGCCTTACCAGCGGCCATTTTAAATAATTACTACAACACCTTTGCCTCTTACAATTTTCTGCCACATCTTCTACCTAGAAACTTAAACCTTGAAGGTAATGGTCTGATAAAGATTTCTCATTTAGGGTTGAATTCTTCAGTCTCTCACTGTTTGCACATTGTATAGTTGTTCTCTGTGTTACTTACTTACTAACTTACTTGCTTGCTTACTTACACTTAGTTAATTCTGCTGCAAGAAGGAGCTTCTCTGATATAAAGTGATGCACTGATATATGGGTATACAGATATGTCATTAGGACTCATTTTATTGCTATGATCATTTTGCAGAGTAATAACATGTTTTCTTTTAGAACCTGTTTTGTATTTTTTCTTGGCTAACTTTATTAATGAGAGGTATGGTCCCACTTCACAGCATAATCCTTAAATCAAATAAAATTTTGGTTCATTACTCCCATATCATTTGAAACATTATCTTGTCTTTATTGTTATTGTAAGTTCTGGTTTCTCCTAGAACCCCTAAATATTAGTAGCATTAAAATTGTCTTCTATATAATATAGAGCACATTCTCATTAATGGTAGGGTAGGTACATGTGAGTTCAAGCATGCATTTTTGTGCATGAGAACATATGCACACACACATGGTTGACCAAAGTTTATTGAGGATGATCCAATATATATTAAGAAAAAATTGGTGTAAAAAAAGAAAATCAAATCTAATCATGAACAATAGGAAAATATAGGATACAGTAAATAAGTTAAACCTTACAAAATATTTTGTAATATTTTGATTCTATCAAACATATTATATTAAATGTTTAAATGCTTTAAGTGATCAGACGTCTAGACTAAAATGCAAAGAATGAACTAGAAAAGTTATTTACTAACATACAGATATCAGGGATACATTACTTGGTGGACCAGGCTTTCAACAGTTTTTTTTTCTATAAAACTAGAGTCATTTCTGTGACAGAGGAATCAGAGTGGTGGTGATGGTGGTGGTGGTGGTGGCATTGGTGTTGTGTGTGTGCAAACTCTAAAGTATGAGAAGACCCAGAAGTCCCAGTTTCATTTTATCTCCTTTAAGATCACAGAACCACACACCTCAGACTTTATCTCTTTAGCAAAGCTGAGTCTCAAAAAATACATTTTGAATGCTTTCAAGCCTTATCTGTATTCTACAGGGACAGCTTAGACTAATTGTTCTATACTTCATGGTTTGCCAAAAATGTCAGAGGAATGACATGAGAGACATCTTACCTGAGAGGTAGATAAAACAAACTCTCTATCCCCTTTAGTTTATGAATTTATGTACTTGTTCACCTCTGTCATATGGAAAAGTTTTTTTTTTTTTTAAGATTTTTGCTAACTTAAAACCAATCTGTGATTCCTGCTCACCATATACTAACTTTTTCTGTTAAATTTTATAAAATTGTTCATGGGTAATGTCAAAATTTCATGTAATATATGCATTTGCTTGATTTACACATTGTATTAAAGAAAGTGATGTTGAAAATGTCAGTGATCACAGCCAAGGCCAAGCCTGACTTAAATGCATTTCCTTTTAGTTTTATATAGTAAAATTGCCATGGAAACTGGCAAAGGATCAAAATTACTTGTTGATTCTGTGTATGCTTTATCTACTATCTTTGCATTCTGATGCTTAAGTTAGAAATAGAGCAGGTAGAATTTCATAAATTCTCTCTTTAAATGAAGATTACTCCCCCATATGGTCTAATGTTAGAAAGAAAGGGTGATTCTTATTTTTAAATGTGTTTTATAACACATACATTTCAGCGACCTGAGTCTGTGATTTATCATCCCACAATTTTCAACTTCAGAGGCTGCAAAGAGTACAGCTCATTGCCTAATATTCACCAAACTGTGCCAGCTGCCTATATCACACACTCACAATATAACTGCATTGAAACCTGTGTACCCAGAGTGGGTGGATATGGATGACAGCCAATAATGACTCCTTCTGACTGATCTTAAGAACAATATGGTAAAGGAAATGCGATTAATTTTTCAGCCTGGATGACTATCATTAGCAAAGGCATGAAAATTAGTATTATTAATAATTTTCAGAAGAATGCTGCTGGAATGCTGCACTGAAATGCCAGCAGGAGCACGTGACACAAAGCAGAAAGCTAATATGTTGAATTGGAGCTGATTAGTGGCATAAGGAATATTTTAGCAGTATTACTAAATGGGCCCAAAATGAATAATTCTAGTATAAAGGGCTTAAGCATCTACAAGCAGGATTCACTGTCTGAATATAACTAGTCACTGAGAGTATGATGCTTAAAGGAAAATGTTTATGATAAAGAGTGTGTTCACAGTAACTTTTTCATTCTTATATCCCCAAGGGATCCCTGTAAATATGTGACTTCTCAGTTCACAAAGAGCTATCTCTACAATAAGCAAACTAACCATGCTAAGAATGGGCATTTCAGGAAAGAAAATAGTATAAGGAAACGAAGACTTCAAGAAATTAGATTGTGTCTGGAGGTGGGAACACAAGAGAAATACAATATGAAAAGAATAGGTAAATAAGCATCCACAAATAAGGTATGTTATACACAAAAGCATAAATCTGTTTTTGTTTCAGTTTCATTTAAAGTAGTAAAAGACATTTACACACAGCTATAATGGGTGAGCTCAAAAACATTATTTTTGAATATAACACTGCCACAGATAATAGTAATACAACATAAAATAACACATCTTTGCAGAATGAGTATGTGTAAATATAATCATAAACGTTAGACATATCAAGTAGTATTACAATTAGGGATGAAAATTAAGTTGAAATAAAAGAAAATGACACATACGTGGAAATGAGATTCTGAGAGCAAATGGCAGGTACACAGTTTTAACCTTATAAATAAATAGATAAATTTTGCAAAGAATTTTGACTGTTAAAAGAAATGTCAACATTTCAGCAAATCCAGAATTTCCAGCATCATTCAACTGCGAAGAAAATAAAGAACAAAAAAATGTAAATAATCCATGAATGGAACCAGGTACAGGGGTAACACCTAAAGAAGAATCTGGCTCGGGGATTTCCTCTTCTATCTGAAGGAAAGTCTAGGATTTGAAAGCACTAGAAGAATCATCTCTCAATAGCTAAAATTTATCTTCACTCTCATTCATTACTTTAAGCTTTGCTTAAATCATCTTCTACTTTTTCTTTATGGGTCAATTCTGCCATACATATTAAAACTTTAGAGCATGTGGATCTTGTTGAGGCTGGGTCCCTGTTAGACCTGTGCAGGTGCTCATGCTATTAAAGCACCTGACTCAGGATGCTGGTGTGAGGAGAGATGTATCTATGGTATTTTTTTGGAATGTGTGTAAACATAAACTTCAAGGAAGCAACTTTTATTAGAAGACTTCTCAAATTTAGAAATAAATTTGTTCATTTTATAAGTTACTTAATATTTTCATGCAATTTATTTTAAGTGCATTCTTCCACCATATTCTACTTCTTGAGATCCTTCTTCTCAACTCACCCAGCTGTGTCTTCTCTGTTCTTTTCTGTTTGTTATTGTTGCTTTTATTATTTCACTGATCATGTCTGATTTTACCCACTCATATACTATTGGATGTGTAAACATCACTGGTAGATTATCAACCCACTAGGAGCACTACTCTTGTCAGGCATAGGTGGGAGAGGAGGTCTTTGGTTCCGTGAATGCTGGATGCCCTAGTGTGGAGGAATTCGAATGTGGGGACGTGGGACTAGATGGATGGGTGGGGACACATCTTCACAGAAGCAGGAGGAGGGGGGTTGGGATAGAGGGTTTCTGGGGGGAATGGAAAAAGGGGATAACATCTGAAATGTAAATAAAATATTTAATAAAGACAAAAAATCTAAAACAAAAAAAAGAAAAATAATTGTCACACTACCTTCCAGAATCTATCAACTGACAATAGGTTCTTAATTAGAGGTGTGATGTCATACCCATAGCTTATCTCATACTGAAATTTGGTCTAGCTTGAATTTATATAGGTCTTGTAATTCTATCTAAACTACTGTAAAAACCATTCATAGAATAATGAAGAAATCAAGGCTTTATTCCCTTAGAGGATTCAGACATACTGACCAGCTTCTGTTGTACTTGAGGATGGTGTATATATCATCATATATCAAAAATTTCATTCCACTTGTGAATACCAATATTGACAGTGATTACTTGTCTGGCAATACATGAACACTGTTTCAATAGTGTCATGAACACTGTTTCAATACTCTGGGAGGAATTGACTATTTTTGCATTTTACTTAAGTCATGATTAGCAAGTTGAAATTTTCTACCTAGCACCGTTATGAGGGTCTGTGAATGGACAGATTTTAATCCATAAGGATTAATGAAAACCTAGTAATATTATTCTGCTAAATAAAATAAAGTAACTACTAAAGGCATTATACCCATAGATTAGTTCATCTCTCATTCTTTATCAGAAAAGCTTCTTTTTGCAGTAAATGGCAGTTAACACAGAGACTCTGAATGTTAATGAACTATGTCAGCACATTAGTATAAACTACAGTTTTTTAAGTTTCTCAAACCATATGCAACGCATGCAAAAAAAATGGATTAATGAGATTATATCTAATATAAAGTCTTTGTAGAGCAAAGGAGACAGCAACCAGTATAAAGAGACAATATGGAGCTTTCCAAGTTTCATCTGGCAGATAATGCAGTACATATTCCATGTAAACAATCTACTATTACTCAGTATTAAAATACTTGAATTTTTATGTGGAGTCATATGAAGTGAACTAATGTTTATTATGTTTAGCAAAATTAAGAAAAAAGTCCACAAACAAACACATGTTTACTTCTTTTTATACGGAAGTTGAAATTTTTGCTTTCATAGAGACCAGATTAAGAATGAGACACAAGAAATGGTAGTGAGGATAACTGACCCGAATGTAGAGTTCCATAAAGTGATAAGTATTAGCATTCTAATTATATAGATTTGTAAATAACTGCAAGTACTTCAATGTTTCTGACAAATGACACGTTAAGTGTCCAAGTTAGAAATACCAACCGTCATGACTCAATTCTAACACAATCCTCTGCTATTGAATTATTATAACTTTACCCACAAATATGCAAGATTTTATAATGTAAGTTTCAAATTGGGTATGATAATAATGTGTTTTAGAGCTCACAGACAGTGAAGGCAACAGGGGATTATAAGTAAAGGCCATTGGTGAAATGCTCAGCTAAAAGAAAAAGTTTTGAAATCTTCTGTGCCATGGCATAACTAAACTCAGATAATTGTGCATGTCTAACTAACTAAGAGTAAATGTTAACTATCTCACCACAAAACAATTGTTAAGCAAAACTATAAATATTTTCATTAGATTGTTATTTCCCAATGGGTTGTATATCACAACTCCTATAAAGATTGGTTGTTTTGATTACAAACCAATACTGAAGATACAGGTCTAGGGAAGACGACTGAAATAAACATAAGAGTCTTAGGGAAACAAGAATAGGTTATAAGCATAGCACAAAACTAAAGAATCAGCCATAAATCCACACATGTGTGAAAATAATCAATGTACTTGGAAACAGTGGGACTAGGTCAAAGTAAAAGAGTAGATACTGAAGAATGCTGAGGGTTCTAAGTGTGATCTCTGATATTACAAAATTATTATGAGTCAAATAATTGAATAAAAATGACAATTAGATATAATATTTGTTAATTGGATCTAAAACAGAATTTTCATTCTTACAATAAAAAAACTCTAAAATATTAAGAAAACCATTATCTGAGGTTAAATTTGTGAATAGTAAAATCATGGTTATCTTTTAATATCATATTTTGGGTTACTTGGACAATCAAATTGTTTGGCTACTATGTATTTTTAAAAGTTGCATTCAATTTTTAAAGATTCATTTTTAGTCATTCCAAATAATCTATTATTCTGTAACAATAAAAGAATTTCATGAGAAATATGTGAAATATACATGAAATAAAAGCCAATTATTTCTATGTAATTTACTGAGTAATTTAATGTTTATTACTGAATTGTGATACAACTTCAAATAGGCATCAAGTTCACACATGTAACAGAAGTGTTGCTGACCTCTGTTCTCTTTTTCTGTTTCTCTTCCTATTACAATAACTTTTATTTGTATTACTATAACTTTAAAATAATCATTGACATCTAATAAAATCACAATGTATAAAACAGGAAAGTTTAAATTTACAAGAGAGAAATCAAAGACTTAGGATTAAAACATATTTATTTGAAGATTTCAGTAAAACTGGTTAATTAGTATATAGAATTATCAAGAAACCAAGAAATGATGAATTATCAAAACATGAAATTCAGCAATGGATTCTAATCCACATCTTATCAACACTAAGTGGATAAATGTGAAATATTGTAAATAATTTATTCTAGCAATTTTAGGCAAATGGACAAATTCCATTAACAATCCATATTATTAAAAAGAATCCTTGATAGATCAAGGTAATATAAATTTTAAAGAAAGAAGTTTCACATCATATGATTGCATACATAAGTGACCTCAAAATTCTAACAGCCTAAAAACACTGTCGGCCAGTGGCAGGATACAAATTAAAGAAGTCAGTAGCCCTCTTTTATATGTGATAAACAGGCTGACAAAGAAGATAACACTTTTCACAGCAGCCACAAATAATATAAAATATTTTGATATAACTTTAATGAAGCAGGTGAAAGACTTGTATGTGAAGCAGTTCATGTCTCTGAAGAAAAAAATTGAGGAACCTACCAGAAGATGAAAGGTTCTCCTATGAACATGGATTTGTGGAATTAACATAGTGAAAAATGCCATCTTCCCAAAGGAATTTACAGATTTAACACAATCTCCATCAAAATTCCAACACAATTCTTTATAGGTCTTGAAAGAAAAATTCTCTACTTCATATCAAAAACAAAATGCACATTCTATTGTTATAGAAACAGGCAGATTGATCAATTGAATTGAACTGAAGACCTAGAAACATGCACTTGATTTATGACAAATAACACAAAGCCAAAGGATTGAAAATAGAGAGCATCTTCAACAAATGCTCCTGCTCTATGTAGATGTCTATATGTAGGAGAATGCAAATAGACCCATATTTATCACCCTGCACAAAATTCAAGTCTAAATGGATCAAAGATCTCAATGTAAAACCAGATACACTAAATCTAACAAAACAGAAGTGGGAGATAGCCTTGAACTCTTTGGTACAGTAGACAATTTCCTGAATAGAATATCAATAGTCAGACACTGAGGTACACAGCCAATAAATGGGCCCTAATGAAACAGCAAAGCTTCAGTAAGTCGAAGGACATCAACATTAGGACAACTGACAATCTAAAGATTGGGAAAAGATCTTTATCAACCCTATATCTGACAGAAGGATAATATCCAAAATATGTAAAGAAAACAAGTTAGACACCAACAAAATAACCCATTTTTTTTTTAAAAAAAAAAATCTTTGATACAGATCTAAACATAATCTCAACAGAGGAATCTAAATGACTGAGAAGTACTTAAACAAATGTTCAAGGCTCTTAATCAATAGTTGCAAATCAAAACAACCCTGTGATTTCAACTTACACTCATCAGAATGGTTAAAATAAAAAACTCAAGAGACTGTACCTGCTAGCAAGATTGTGGAACAAAGGAAACACTCTTCCACTGATAGAAATCAATCTGGTGGTTTCTCAGAAAATTGGAAATAGTTCTACCAGAAGACTCAGCTATACCATTCCTGGGCATATACACAAAAGATGTTTCACCCACCCACAAAGACACTTGCTCAACTATGTTCATAAGAGGCTTATTCCTAATGGCCAGAAACCGGAAAAATCCCAGATGTCCAACTCAAGAATGGATAAAGAAAATGTGATTCATCTACATACCTATCAATTACTTATAACTTTTGTGATAGGTAGGACATTGTGCCCAAATCATCATTCCACACTGGGATTTGATTTGGCTTGAGCTTGCACAGTCACAGCAAATTAATATTTGCAATGACCTTATTCATTTCTGAAAATAGTCATTCATTTTAGTCATTTGCTGTCTCTGCCTCTAACTTCTACTTTCACTTCCAAATTGATCCTTAAGCCTAAGGAACAGTTGAGTGTGATATAGCTGTTTCTTTTACAGTTAAGCCTATTCTTTGCACCTTGACCAGATGTTGGCCTTAGTGTTGACTATTGTATTAATCTACTATGTTTTGGTTTTAGTTGCTATAATAAAATACCATGCCAAGACAATATAAAGAAAAAAGATGTTATTCTGGCCTATGGTTCCAAAAAAGTAAATGTGATGGTTTGTATATGCTTGGACCAGGGAAGTGTGACCTTGTTGGAGTCAGTATATCAATGTGGGTGTGAGCTTTGAGACTCACATCCTAGCTGCCTGGAAGCCAGTCTTTTTCTGTTTGCCTTCAGATCAAGATGTTTAACTCTCAACTTCTCCTGTACCATGCCTGGACACTACCATTCTCACACCTTGATGACAATGGACTGAACCAGTGAATCTGTCAGTCAGCCCCAGTTAAATGTTGTTCTTTATAAAGGTTAACTTGATCATGGTGTCTCTTCACAGCAGTAAAACCATAATCAAGATAATAGGACACACATTTCTAATTATAAGCATAACAAAGAATGAGTGAGCAAGCAGGATGGATTTTCCAGACTCACATGTAGAATTTTGCATTTTGTTTTTCAAAAGGCAGTTGACATATATAAGCTTTTCAAGTTAGGTTGCAGAGAACAACAACCTATTTTGTTACATCGGTTTCTACAGTTCCTCTACTCCAGGAAGCAAGATAAAATTATATTTTGCAATAAGCAGTGCAAACAGTACATTCAGTAAATCACTAAATAAATCAATAACTCAATATATAATAATTTATCATCTCTACCTTGTTCTACCCTACATCAAGGTCTTCTTCCCCATATTTCATTGATTAGATCATGAGGTCACTAATTTCATCAGTGGTTTAGTATTACTGAAGTCACAGCTGAATGGTCAAAGGCAGTGCATAGTTGGAAAACATAGATAACAGTGGAGTACCTTTGAATGGTATGTCTTGTCCCTTCATTCCTTTTCTGTAGAAACTTTGATCTGTGATATTAAACTTCATCTCTGTTTCAAAGTGATGAGACCAATTGACAGTAAGAACCTTTCTAAATAAATAAATCTAAATAAATCTCTTAAGTTTTTGTTTTTGATATTTTGTCACTGAGACTGAAAGGTGAATGGTTGGATCTGGAGACTTTGCTTAGCATTAGAGAACATGCTTGCAAGCTCAAAACCTTGGGTTTCTTCTTCAGCTCTAGAAACCAAAATGACTAGAATATACACTATAGAAAACCAATGGAAATAATTTTGAAAAAGAAAAGCTGATTCTCAAATTTAATACTTACCCAAGAGCTATGAGAAGCCAAATGAACTAGGATCTTTTCACAATAAAGCTATGCAATCAACTATATTCTTAAAATATTTCTAAAAGAAAGTAAAAAATAGAAAAGAAAAAGACTGGATAGTCACACACAGATATTTTTTCTGTCAAAAGACTCAATATATAAATATGCCATTAATATAGTAATGTGATATTATAATTGAAATCTAGACAAAATATAAATAATAATATATGCAAATTATATGTACATTAATAAAATTATTTTGAAACATATAAAGGCCTAAGATGACTGCATAAGCTGTGTGGTATAGGCTGATTTGGAAAAGACTACCTATGCCTGGGAACTAAATGTGATTAGTCTGTTCTTATGTTTAATATAGGTATATTGAAATATTATATGGTCATAAGTTCATGATTGTCTAATTTACAATAAACAGGAGAAATAATGTCATTTGTATATGGGTAGTTGGCTGGGACTCTGTACGCTCCCCCAGGAGGGAAGTTAGGCACAGCAACTGTGGTTACAGCGGCTCATTAAAGACCTTCTCCACGGTTCCTCATGGTGTGGCCCCAATGACACAAGAAAGTCTTAGGGTTTCGAAAACAGCTTTATTGGTGTGATGGATGATGGTTGAATCTGGATGTGCACCCCTGTTAAACTCAGGGCAGACCTGAGTTAAATAAGGAGGTAGAGAGGGGGAGGGGCTGGGAAAGAATGCTTAATTGGCTCCTCCCTCTGGCCTTCAGGCATCTCATTAGTATGTAAATCTCTCTAGGGCATGAGGCCTGTTTCTTGTGACTGATGGTCATAGACCTCTCTGTGGGAGGGACTGTGGAAGACTGAAGCTAAATGAAAAGAACCAGGGCCCTGGAGCAGAGCCGAACTCCTGCTGTCCAAACAGGGTTCAGGATTCCAGGCTTATGCTCGACCAAGCACCCAGCTGCTTCTCACAGCCCACTGCCCTACAACTTTCCCTTTTTCTTTTATAAAGGAGAGTTGTCATCAGAATAAGTGTCTCTTATGTTGGGAACAGTCTGATACTGAAACAAGACCTGATTGGTAGTTATCTTTGCAATGTTGCTTATCTGTTGCTTTAGAAACTCAATGAGGCAGGCTGCCAGGGAAAGCAAGGCTCCAGTGGCTAGTATGGGGCCAAGAAGAAGAATTCAAGCCATAGGGTAAGGGGAACTGGGGTTGGGGGTTAGAAAGGCAAGGAATCATTGAAATAATTAAACACAGGTGGTACAGTTTGAGGCTAATAACATCTGATTAATCTAGATAGATGTTGAGGACCGCTCTGCCCCATGCTTGGGGACCAAAATGTTGAGGACTGCTCTTTCAAAGTTGGAACCCACACTGCCAGAAGCTTTGGGGGCTAAATTGTTAGGGCCCACACTGCCCCAAGCTTCTCCAGTCCGGGTTGGTTCAGCAAGTAAGAGAGTGAGGATGGACTCGAGGAATGGAGACCAGACAGAGTATGATTCAATCCCATTTATTCTTCAGTCTCTCTTCCTAGTCCAAGTCTCAGGTCTTGAGTTCCTAGTCCCTAGTTCCTAGTCCCTAGTTCCTCCAAGATCCAAGTTTCTAGTTCTAAGTTCTAGTCTCGAGTCTCATCCAAGTCACTCTCTTCTGAGTTCTCTAGTCCAAGTGTCTTTTTCTGTCTGCCTCTCGCCTTTTACATGTCTCACTTCTAAGCCACGCCTTTAAGTCACACCTTTAAGTCTTTTCTCTAAATTACACCTTTAAATCACACCTTTAAATCTCACACACCCAAGGAAAAATCCTGGCTATCTAAAACAAGATGTTATCAGAGTGTGCTCAGCTCTTTTAGGCTATTGTAAACAAGTCTCTTGTCAGGGTATATGGCTCAAGATGGCTGCAAGGATGATAGTCGCCTTCTGTTGGCTCCCCATAGATAGACATTATGTTTTCCTTACTAACGTGAAACTTTTAGCTATTTGACTATGTCAAGAGAGTTTATCTGTAGCTGGAAGGGCTGGGTCTGTCTTCTGTAGAACTCAAGTGTGTGTCTCTGGGTTTCAGCATGTGTCTCTGGAGTCTTCAGCGTGTGTCTCTGAATCTCAGAATGCATGTCTGGGTCTCAGCGTGCATCTATGGGGTCTTCAGTCAGATGAGGTGGCTGGAAGAGAGTAGCTTGGTGTCCCAGGCAGGTTCCAGAAGGTGAAATTGTCTCTGCTGGAATTGTGGGAGCATCTATAGGATAATCACAACAGGGAAGCAGCACCCTGGCAGGGAAATATCTGCAAGCATTAGGCTACTTGGGGGCAAGCACGTCATGGGTCATGGTCTGATGGTCTGCTGTTGAGATCCTAGAAAAGCAAAGGTGTTTGAGAAAATTCAGTCTTAGAAGGCACCTTTGCATATGCTTTGGATGGCTGAGGAAGAAAAATATCATATTAATTATGTATCTGGGATAGGCAGCAACAGTTTGTCTGTAAAATGAAACTAGTTGTTGATTAAGAGCTGATAACAGGTGATCAGCATGTTGAATTAACCTGTGGAAGTAGATTAGATGACTTTTGAACCTTAAAGAAAAATCTTAAAAGTTGAAAAAAAAATGTTGGACATATATCACGAGTGTTATAAAAGTAAACATTTAAACATAAGCAAAAAAATTTTCAGTTGAAAAGCTCAAACGTTGTTGCTTTAGCTGTTCCTGTTAGGGAGAAAAGAAAATGCTTAAATTTTTTGTTGTTGTTGTTGAAAAAGAGGAACATTGTTGTATGTCTTCCTGTTGGGGAGAAGAAGCATTAATGGAGGGTTAAGAAGCAGTGGGGGGAGGGTCTTGCTCTGCCATGTGGCTTCTGTGCTCTAGCAGAGTATTCAGGGTATTCCCCCTTTGTTTTCCTTAGGAATCCTAAATGTAAAGAAGAAGAAGAAAGGCCAACCTTGAAAAAAGCTCAAAGCAAGAAATATAGGGGCTTGTTAGGAGAGTCAGAAGCAGTGAGATTCTGTATAAAAGCCTGAGTCATAGGAGACACATAGGAGCTGGATTGGAGCAGGCAGCTCTTGGGAGAACCTGGCAGCCGGCAATCAGGCCAGGCCTGGTGCTTTTAGCTACGAGGAAAAAAACTGTGAGGAACACAAGAGTGAAGGGAGCAAACAGGGTTTGTTTCTGGCGAGCCAGCTGAACTAGGTAGATGTAGCCTACCACAAATTACAGAGGAGGAGGGGAAGCCTATGTTAGCAGGCAGTGTGAGACTGACTGACCTCCTGGGGAAAATGCTCAGAGTCAGTGTTCTTGAGAAGTTAGCAGGCAGCTCTCAAATGACTGACTCCTGGGGGAGGGGCAGAGAGTGGAGATTAGGGAGTCGCCACCATCTTGTCAAGTTGGAGAGCACATGGGGAGAGAGAAAGAGAGAAAGAAACTTATGTTAGCAGGCAGTGCACAAAGATTGAAGTTTGCACTCCTGAGAGCTCAAAACAAAAAAGGAATCTCTCATTGAAGGGAAAAAGTTTTAGAATGAGGGTGGCAGCAGGCATTGTGGCTTGCAAAACAGCTGTTATCTGTGAAGGAGCCCCCTCTGTGGAGCTAATGGGATGGGCAAAGTGGAGGCTAGGGAGTTGCTGCTATCTTGCCCTTGAGCTGGAGAGCACATGGAGAGGGAGAGACAGAGAGAAAGACAGAAAGAGAGAGAGAGAGAGAGAGAGAGAGAGAGAGAGAGAGAGAGAGAGACCTAGTCTTTTTGAACTAGGCAGGAGTTAGAGTGTAGCTAAGAGTCAAAGGGGAAAGGTTGACCAAGAACATGTGGAGAGAGAAAGAGAGGGAAGAAGGGACACAAAGAGAGAGACCTGTCTGGTCTTGTAAGTCAGGCTGGATTTACTCACTGTCCCATGGAAAGGCTTTCCCTCCCCCCCACACACACAGCAGGTGCCAGTGGGGAGTGCTCTTGGAGCTGGCTTTGCACTTGTCCTCTACCACCTGTAGGAAACAATGTAGTCCCACAAGTGGGCATGTGTGGGCACGTGTGGACATGAGTCTCTGTTGTGTTGTCGGTCTGTGTGTCTGTTATGTTTCAGTCAGCTGGAACTGTGGCTCAGCATGGCAAAAGCAGAAGCAGAAGCACAAGATCTTTGACTGAGTTGGTTCCACACAGGCGCTATGGGCTGATCCAGAGGGGGATATTCTCAGTCTGAAGTTTCTGTGGGGTGCAGAGCTCTTGGATGAGGACCCCTGAGCAAGAGAAGGCTTTTGGGGGATCAACTGGTCTCAGACTCCTGGGCTCCCAGGCACAGCTGAAAGCTGTAGAAGAGTTGAAACTGGAGGCATGCAGGCTAGAGGAGTCTGCAGCCGAGAGGAGTGGGAGGGAGAGCTTTGGCAGTGCCCCACAGGGTGAGCTTCACTCACTTGGCAGGGTCGGCTAGATTGGGCTCTCAGATGCCAATGAGAGGCTGCATAAAGTCTGAGATTGGGGGCATGTGGGCACATGACCAGCAGACCCACAGCCAAGAGAAATGAGGGGGGAGAGAGAAGAAAGAGGCCCTGGCAGCACCCCACCGGAGAGACTCATTTACTGTACTCACTTAGCAGACTCGGCAGCCTGGATAGCTTGCTTGAAGAGGGCTGTCCCCATGGTTGAAACGTAGAGAGGTCCTCTTTGATGGCAGCACGATAGTAGGTACCTTTTCCACGATTACTCATGGTATCAGTTACTGCAGTTGTGTCACTGTGTCCAATGTTGGTTGTGCCAGCTGTGAGTAGTTGTGGCTGGGAATGCTGAAAGTTCCTCTAGGTGGGAAGTTAGGCACAGCCCCTGTGGCTACAGTGGCTCATTAAAGATCTTCTCCACAGTTCCTCACAGTGTGACCACAATGACACAGTAAAGTCCTTGGGTTTCCAAAATGGCTTTATTGGCATTATGGATGATGGTGGAATCTGGATGTTCACCCTCATGAAACTCAGGGCAGACCTGAGTTAAATAGGGAGGGAGAGACCAAGCACCCAGCTGCTTCTCACAGTCCACTGCCCCACATTTCTACATAGGTGGTTCAGCTTATGAAATGGTAAATACTTATTGCCTGTCTTTTTATGGAAATAAAAGCTTGCCAACACTTTAATTAGCATTTTATAATTTAAAAATACTAAAAAAGAAGCACATGATAGTATGGGAGAAATAATTTTACTGTATTCAAATAGATAATGTGTTCGGAATGGTTATCACTGCTTTGGAACCCAAGTCATTACGTCATGCTAAGCTCTCTAATCCTGGGGCTTGCCACCTTTACTGAAACAGTAGAAGTTTGCTGACAGCACCATAAACTTGTTCACATAACCTCCCACATATGTTGCTGGTCACTCTGCCCCATGTTGGGTGCCAAAAATGTTGAGAACCACACTGCTCCACATTGGGCACCAAAAATGTTGCGACCCGCTCTGTCAATGTTGGAACCTGCACTGCCAAAAGCCATTGGGGCTAAATTGTTAGAGCCCACACTGCCCCAAGCTGTTCCTGTCTGCAGGTCAGTGTTCAGCAAGAGAGAGAGTGAGGACAGTAAAGAATGGAGACCAGACAGAGTGTGATTCTATCTCATTTATTCTTCAATCTCTCTTCCTAGTTCAAGTCCCAAGTCTTGAGTTTCTAGTCCCTAATTCCTAGTCCCTAGTGCCTCCAAGTTCCAAGTTTCTTTCTCCAAGTGCTAAGTGCCTAATGTCTAATCCCAAGTTCTTCCTCCAAGTGCCAAGTGCCTAATTCTCTGTTGTTTTCTTCTGTCTGCCCCTTGCCTTTTATATGTCTCACTTCTAAGCTATGCCTTTAAGTCACACCGTTAAATCATGCCCTTAGGTCTTGTCTCTAAATCTAATCTCTAAGTCACACCCTTAAGTCACACACCTTTAAGTCTCACACACCCAAGGGAAAATCATGGGTATCTAAAACAAGATGTTATCAGAGTGTGTTCAACTGTTGTAGGCTATTGTAATCAAGTTTCTTGTCAGGGTATATGGCTCAAGATGGCTGCAAGGGTGATAGCTGCCTTTTGTCGGTTCCCCACACACATACTTGTGCAAAGAGAAGCAAATAAAGCTTAGTATATTAGCTCACCTAATATACTAATTTGCATTTCATTGCCAAGAATTTAACTGTTACCAGACCTTCTTAAAAAATATGAATAAACCATAATAATATGAAGAATATCGCTTCATTCATTGAAAAGATTACACACAGACACACACACACACACAGGGAGAGAGAGAAAACTACTTATCACTACTTCAAATACCTTCAGCAATAGAGAATATGTGCCTAAACTAACAGCAAATATAGAGGTAAACATAAAATCGATATGGATGAGACAAAGAATGATAACAAATAAAAATATAGAAAATGATGGTACAAAGAAACTCAGAAAATTTCGATCTACTTGTGCAAACAAGACCCAGGTGTATCTTCTCCACTCAGACTTCCTCATCAGGAGCATATATTCATCTGTGGTATCTTCAGTTGCAGTTGTGTGTGCAACACCGAGAATCAAGGGGCTCAGCTGGTTTCTAACTTTCTGTAATGTGACACATGGAAGCTTTCTCAGAGAGCATCTCCTCCCCTCTGAGCAGTTGTTTATCTCTAAGGAGAAACTTAAAAAAAACCTGTGTGCACATGCTGTGTTGTGTCCCATTTACGTAATTATCTTCCTAAGTTCCCATTTCTTTTGCCATTAAAGAAAAACATTGCTTTCTTAACTATGTCTGTTTTACTGCTTAAGTATAGTACTCTCCTGTAGTGAAACTAAACAAATGCTGAATTAAAGAATAAAAATCTTTCTTAGAAATAACAACACTAACACATCCACCTAGAGAAGGATGAATTAAAGAGCTCACAGGAAGAAAAATTGTCAACTTTGAGGATGCTCATAAAAATACAGCTAAGTATACAGAAGAGATAAAAAATAAAAAAAGAAAAAGAAAGAGTACCTGCATAATGTGAAAGCAGAAGACAAGAAAGACCAAATGGGTCCTAGCTTATTATGTTATGATGTTTTCATGACCTGACTGCAGGCCAAGAAAATGTACATCTTGACAAGTGTGACAGTCACATTGGAGAGCTCAACATAAAAAAGAGCACCTAACACTAGAAAAAAACTACTGCAGTTTATAATATTTTTCATAGTTTAATACTTTAAAATAATTGCATCATATCCCCAATTCCCTTTCTTCCTCCCCATCTCTCCACATGTATCCTTATGCTCTTTCAAATTTATGTTGTCTTTTTACTCTATTGTTGTCATATATGGGTATCTAAACATGGATTGAACAATAGTAACACCAATGGACATTGCCAACATAGAAAGAAAAAAACTTGTAGGGCTTCAAACCTAGACAAAGAATTACATGCAACCAAGGAATGCTGAAAACAGGAGAAATGGTCTGCCTCATAGAAGATTCCTACAATTTCTTAACCAATATGACATTCTTTCTGAGATAGTCTTATATTTAGTTCAGTTTTTCCTTGAATATACAACCCTCCTGAACTGACCTCTGTAGAGCAGAAATGACAAGGTGGCCTAATGACATTAAGTTTAAATAGACCTCTTTTGGAATTGTATGCAACAATATTTATTACATTTTAAAATATTTATACTTTACCCAGAGTTCCACTTTTGTTGAAAGTACTAAAATTAAGAGTTCCAAAAAGAGGTGTCAAGTGTTTTAGCATTATTTATGTAGATAGAAATTGGAAAGACTTGATGTTCTGGATAGTTTTATGTCTACTTGATACAAACTACAGGCATCTGAAAGAAAGGAATCTCACTTTTAAAAATGCGACCATAAAACCATACTGGATCCAAGCCTGTAGGGCATTTTCTCAATTAATGACTGATGTGGGGGGTTCAAGTCTGTTGTAAATATTGCTACCCCTGGATTGGTAGTCCTGAGTTCTATAAGGAAGCAGACTGTACAAGCCAATAATAGTAAATCAATAAGTAGTGTTCCTCTGTGGCAGAGCTCTGCCTTAACTCCTGCTTCCAGATTCCTGTCCTGTTTGAGTTCCTGCTTTGGCTTTTGGCTTCCCACAATGGACTATGATACAGGATGTGTAAGCCAAATAAATTCCTCCTCCCAAGTTACTTTATGATATTATTTATTTAACTAATGCATTACATACTGACATTCACTTTTCTTCTTCATATTTTTCTCACTTCCCCTCTGCCTTCGCTCTCCTGTAGATCTACTACATTCCCCAGTCTCCCCCAGAAAAGAACAGGCTTCCCAGGGACACCAATTAAACATGCGACAAACAAAATATAATTAGACCAGGCAAAACCCTACACATCAAGGATGAAAAAGTCAACCTAGTAAGGAGAAATGGGTCTTCATAATAGATGGAAGAGTCAGAGATCCCCAACTCTCACTGTGAGATTTTTCCCACAACCACCAAGCCAAGAACCATAACATATGGGGCTGAAGAGATGGCAAAATTGTTAAGACCAGGATGCTTTTACAAAGGGCAAGGGTTCAATTTCCAGATATCACACGACGGCTCATTATTGCCTGTCAGATTCTGGGGAATCTGACAACCCCACCTAGACATACACATGTAGGCAAAACAGCAGCATATTGCACATTAAAAATACATCAAAAGGATTGAAGAAGCAAGGGATCTAAAGGAGAATGGAGGAGTGTTGGTAGAAGGGGAAAAAGGAGAGACTGTTATCAGGATGTATTGTAAGAGAAGTATAAATTTTAAAAATATGAATTAAATAAAAACAAAAGAAGCCACGTGGCTAAATGGAAAGGTATTCTCCTCCCAAATTGCTTTTTATCATGATGTCTCACTACAGAAATAGTAACTCTAAACAATACAGTTGTATGCTAGTTAAAAATTTTAAGAAATGAACCCACACACCTATGGTCACTTGACCTTTGACAAAGGAGCTAAAACCATCCAGTGGATAAAGGACAGCATTTTCAACAATTGGTGCTGGTTCAACTGGAGGTAAGCACATAGAAGAATGCAAATCAATTCATTCTTATATCATTGCACAAAGCTCAAGACCAAGTGGATAAAAAAACCTTCACATAAAATTAGATACACTGTAACTAATAGAAGAGAAAGTGGGAAAGACCCTTGAATACCTAAGCACAGGGGAAAAGTTCCTGAACAGAACATCAATGGCTTATGCTATAAGATCAAGAATTGACAAATGGGACCTTATACAATTGCGAAACTTCTGTAAGGCAAAGAACACTGTCAATAAGAGAAAAAGGCAACCAACAGATTGGGAAAAGATCTTTACCAATCCTACATCTGATAGAGGGCTAATATCCAATATATACAAAGAGCTCAAGAAATTAGACTCTAGACAACCAAATATCCCTATTAAAAATTCGGTAAAGAGCTAAACAAAAAATTCTCAACTGAGGAAACTCAAATTACTGAGAAGCACCTAAAGAAGTGTTCAGTATCCTTAGTCATCAGGGAAATGCAAATCAAAACAACCCTGAGATTCCACCTCACAACATTCAGAATGGCTAAGATCAAAAACTCAAGTGATAGTAGATGCTGGTGTGGATGTGAAGAAAGAGGAACACTACTACATTGTTGGTAGGATTGCAAAATGGTACAACCACTCTGTAAATCAGTCTGGCGGTTCCTCAGAAAATTGGACATAGCATTTCCTGAAGACCCAGCTTTACCATTCATAGGCATATACCCAGAAAATGTTCCAACATATAACAAAGTTATATGCTCTACTATGTTCATAGAAGCCATATTTATAATAGCCAGAAGCTGGAAAGAACCCAGATGTCTTTCAACAGAGGAATGGATACAAAAAGTGTGGTACATTTACACAATAGAGTATTACTCAGCTATTAAAAATAATGAATTTGAGAAATTCTTAGGTAAATAGATGAAACTAGAAAATATTATCCTGAGTGAGATAACTCAGTCACAAAAGAACACACATAGTAATCACTCACTGATAATTGGATATTATCCCAGAAGCTTGGAATACCCAAGATTCAACTCACAGACCACATGAAGCTCATGAATATGAAAGACCAAGTGTGGGTAGTTCGGTCCTTCTTAGAAAGAGTAGCAGTATACTCAAGGGAGCAAATATGGAGACAAAGTGTAGGACAGAAACTGAAGGAGGAGCTGTCTGGAGACCATTCCACTCGGGTACCCATTCCATGTGAAGTCACCAAAGGTAGACGCTGATGTGGATGTCAGGAAGTGCATGCTGACAAGAGCATGATATAGCTGTCTCCTTAGAGGTCTGCCAGAGTCTGACATATTTAGAGATGGATGTTCTCAGCTAACCATTGTACTGTTCAAGGAGTTCCCAATGGAGGAATTAAAACGAAGACTGAAGAAGCTTAAAGGGTTTGTGGCCCCATGAGGAGAGCAACAATACCAACCAACTAGAGCTCCTGCGAGCACATAGGGATGGACCCATGGCTCCAGCTGTATATGTAGAGGATGATGGCCTTGTTAGGCATAGGTGGAAGAGGAGATCCTTGGTCCTATAAAGAATAGATGCTGAGTGTGTTGGAATTTGAGGGTGGGGAGGTGGGAGTAGGGGGTAAATGGGAGTACATCCTTATAAAAGCAGGAGGAGGGGGATGGGATAGGGGTTTCTGGGCATGGGGATATGGGTTAAGGGGGTAACATCTGTAATGTAAATAAAATATCTAATAAAAATTTTAAGAAATATATGTTAAAATATTTTAAGTAGCATACATGTAACTCTTAAGAAAAAGTAATTAAGCCTGTATCTATTAAAGATTAGGATGTACTGAGGTCAAAGAAACTAATAACTTAACCTTAAAATAAATTTCTATTTACCACCTGAGAAAGAATAGAAATTATGAAGGCTACTTTATACTATGGATTGAAATGTGATAAATCAAGCAATGGTGTTTACAGGTTGATTACAAATGAAAATGGGTAAATCCTGAGGGCACAGTGAATACATTTTGCTATTATTAAAGGCAAGAGCTTGAAAATACAGATGTGATGTAAACATATTTAAATTTGGTTACCTTCTTTCTATCTTCTTCCCATGTTTCCTTGTTTTTGTTGTACTGCCTGAGAATGATGTAACCAATACCCTAACAAGATGCTGACTCTTAGAGGTTTAAAATTTGATATCCAGGAGCATGTCAATAAATTACTAGTTATTACAAAATACGGAAACTTTTGCATCCTTTTAGAGCAGCAAAAAAAGTTGAACTCTGATAACCAATATGTTATTGTCTTTCTCAAAATTATAGAAAACATTATTAAAGAAGGATTAAGATTAGCATCTTCTTTTATTAAATTTCTTAATTTTATTTAATTTGGTAAAAATACATACTTTTATATTTTATATTGATGAACAAAGTCATTATTAAAGGAGAATATATGTAAGTAGACAGTGAGGTCAAAGGCTTAAAGGGTCACAAAATTACAAGACATAAACTTGGAGTCATTGCCACCTCAGGAAAAAATAAATAGCCAATTTATAAGTCAGCACAATGGGCTTTTAATCACATTGGACCCAGATGAATATGCTTTCTGTGTCAATAGCCTTTCCTAATATCTCTCAATACCTCCTTTACTGTATTTTTTCCCACTGGATGCTTTTCTTCAGTGTGTTTTGGTAATTTATTCCTTTGATCGTTAATATATTAATTTGGAAAGCCTAAGAGGTCAAATGTGATTCTGTATCATTTGTATGTAGAGTATGACCTCATCTAGTCTCTATTTTATTTACTTTCTTTCATCAATCTAGAGTTGATTTTCATAGTCACAATCTCTGACATTATGCCTAGGCTTCTATACGAAAATGCATTTACTGAAATTTTTACAAAAATATTAACTTATTTGTTGTACATAGATGTGCATGTGTGTGTGTGTGTGTGTGTGTATCATAAACAACATCTTGCTCATCTCAAGTGCCATAGGATAGATACGAAAATCCTAAGTACCATGCATTAGAAAACTTCCTTTAAGCTATTGGTCAAGGCAGGCATAGTGCCAACAAAGCCAATATAGTCTCTTGCTGTTGGCTTTGGTTGCCTCCCAGATGTGAAAGGTAAATAAATTCTTATTTCTGAAGACACATTTTGGATACTGGTCTTATATGATTCCAGCTGGACTTAACCTGAAAACACCCTTTCAGGGGTCTAGTTTTTACAGTACCAGAAAATACTATACAATCTGCCGAAGGAGTGAGGCAATAAGTAGCTCTAATAAGCTGTGATCCCTGTGAACCATAATGACCAGGATGATAAGATATCCTTCCTGACAGCTAATGGTATCAGAGAGAGGTAGAATTGGCTTCTTCGAGAGATGACACTTCTGGATTGGTTATCTAATAAAAATTGATCAGATCTGAAAAAAATAATACACCCAAACAACAAAACAGACTGAGTTTCCATATGTGCTAATATATCTGTTAATTCTGGCCCTTGCTCTTCACAAATGTGTCCTACTAGCTTTTTAACTCCAAACATGTTTTAGAACAAAGCAAGTGAATTGGCAATTTAAAGACTTCCTTTTTCCTGGCAGTACTCTTGCTACACATAGCTACCTGGCAAGATTTTAAAGTTCCTTATGCCTTTGCTCTGGTCTTACTTTCCCTCTGACACTTTCTGTGACTTATCACACCATTTATTGTTTCACTTGTTCTGTTTGTACTTTTGGCAGACTTGTAAAACTGCTCACACTGTTCTTTGTGTTCATTATTTTTACTATAGAATTTAAAAGCTCATGCACATTTTCGCACTTATTACCTTTATTTGTTATTATTTAAAAGACATGAAGTGGAAAGTAATTTTCTCAGAACAGACATATTAGTTTAGTTCTTTGCTATGTTCCTAATCTATATAACAATGCCCGCTTCATAATAAAAACCAGGATATTTTAGATAGATGGATTGATAGATGGAAGGATAGGTAGATGGATAGTGAATGGATGGGTTGGTGAATATAAAGATAGATTATTGAAAACAACAAAGGCAATATGAGGCAATGTTTGCTTGCAATGTTAATAGATTAAAGCCACTTGCAAAATGAGAAGATTAGGAAAAGATACTATTTTTTCAATATGAACTCAAATAAATAGTATTATTTAAACATTACAAAAACACTATTACTCAAATTAGAATTGGAGTATTTCTTGGAGAAAAGGTTATTAAGTAGATACTAGAAAATAATTTTACCTTAGTCTAGAAACTTATTTTTCCTTATTTTATACATTTAACTCATTTTCCATACTTCCTTTAGAAAGTACAGTATTATTAAAAAAAATGAGTTAGAATGTATATATCTCTGTGTATGTATTGAACTGCATCTTTTTCAACATTTTTGACATTAAAAAATTAGCATAGCAAACATTTTGTTTATGGAATTGTAAATGGCATAATATAGATGAAATGTTTTAAAGTTATTCTTATATTTGATATTTTATTTGAATTTTACTGAAGTGTAATATTTTCTTCCTAATCAAGAGTATTACACAGTGACAGCTAAAAGATTGTTAGCTTAGTATATAATGAACTGTGTGATTGATGCAAAAGAAATTATCTTACATCTGATTAAACTCACCTTATGCTTGTTTTGTGAGTTCTACTTACAAAAAGTGTAAACTTATGATTTCAGGTAGAGTAAGTCATCAAAAAATATAACTATAACATTTCTGTCCATCAACTTCAAATTCAAAACTTAATGTATTTAATTTGTTCATGTATTTAGTTCTATGTACTCATTTATACTCATAAATTTTCTGTCATATAAGAAAAACAACAGGGGCTGGAGAAACGGCTCAGTGGTTAAGAGCAATGGTTGCTCTTCCAGAGGACCTGGGTTCAATTCCCAGTAACCATATGGTGGGTCACAACTTTCTACAACTCCAGTTGCAGAGGATCCAATACCCTCATATAGACATACAAGCAGTCAAAATACCAATGTAAGTAAAATAAATAAATGATTAAAAAACAAAGAAAAACAACAACTTCTTAAGGACATGATAGTTGAAAGTGCATAGAGGACATTCCTGAACAAACAGCTTTGGAATCAATTTTCTCTTTTCCTTAATACTTATGAACTACTTAAATATTACCCTAGCAGCATAATAATCCGGATTATATGTATTTTTAATTTTTATTACAATGTTTGTTCAGAATTTACATATGCATATTCATGTCTATCGTTTGTTTTCTATTGAAAGGATAAAACAATATAACCAAATAAAACCTGGTGAGGACAGAATTATTTTGGTCTGGCATAGCAGTCCATTATCAGGGAAAGTCAAGTCAAAAAATCAAATCAGAGTCTAGGAGGCAAGAACTTAAGCAGAGACCCTAGAGAAACATGGTTTACCTGCTTGCCTTCATGGCTTACTCATCTTACTTTCTTAAATAACGCATAACCTCTTGTTTGGGGTGACACCACACACTGTGTGCTAGGCCCTACACATGAATTAATAATTAAGAAAGGTTCCAAGACACTGATCTACAATCCAATCTGATTGATGCTTTTCTCAGTTAAGATTTATTCTTCTCAGTACCCTAGCATATGACAAGTTTATAAAATCAAATCAGCACAATTGATTCCTAGTCAACTTTACAGATAAGTACATTAAACCAGTAAGCTATCTTCTCCAATTTATTCCCAAACTCTCATGTTTATCAGTATATAAAACAACATAAATGGCTTTTCAATCTGCCTTCTGCTGGGGCAGATCATTAGCTTCTCTGCCCCTCTGAAGCCCTCACTGTCGGAAGGACTTCCAGTAGATCTGATGCACACAGGGCAAAGGGTAAGGGACACTCCCAAATAATATATCTTCTTCCTAGAACCTCGTGGCACCTTCTCCAAAATTGACCATATAATCAGTCACAAAACAAGACACCTCAACTAATACAAGAATATTGAAATAATCCCATAGGTCCTATCATATCACCATAGACTAAGGCTTAGAACAAATACTCATGTGACAGTTGGAGAAAGAGGAACACTCCTCCATTACTAGTGGGATTACAAACTGGTACAACCACACTGTAAATCAATCTGGAGGCTCCTCAGAAAACTGAAAACAGATCTACCTGAAGATCCAACTATATCACTCCTGGGTTTATATCAAAAAGATTTCCCACTCTGTCACAGGGGCATGTCACCGCTATGTTCATTCGTAATAGCCAGAAGCTGGAAACAACCAAGATGTCCCACAGTGAAAGAATGGATACAGAATGTGTGGTTCATTTACACAATTGAATACTAATTAGCTATTAAGAAAAAGGACATCCTGAGTTATGCAGGCAAATGAATGGAAATAAAAATATATCATTCTGGGTGAGGTAACTCATACCCAAAAAGACATTCATGGCATGTACTCATAATAAGAAGATATTAGCCCAAAACGCACAGAAAACTAAGGACACAATCCACAGAACTCAAAAAGTTTAACAAGCTGAAGCACTCAAGTGAGGATGCCTCACTCTTACTTGGGAGTGAGAAGAAAGCAATCATGGGAGGAAGGAGGAAGGAAGGACCTGAATGAGAACATGGACAGGGAGGGGAACAAAGGAATATGATCAAGTATTGGGGTGACAGGAGCAAAGCCCCGAGGGCCTGCAGAAGGAATGGAAACAAGTATCTTTGGAGATAGGAGTTGGGGGAACCATCTAGAATGTGTCAGAGACCTGGGAGGTAAGAGACACTCTGGATTCAAAGAGAAGGCTCTTATATGAAATGCCCTATAGTAGAGAAAGAAAACTTGTAGAGTCCGATAGAAAGACAGGGCATCAAGTGGAGGAATGGAGCTGCCATCCCACAGTCAAAAACTCTGACCCAGAATTGTTCCTGTCTAAAAGAACTGCAGGGGCAAAAATGTAGAAAAGTCTGAGGGAAAGGAGTTTCAGAAACTGACTCAAATTGGGATCCAGCTCAAAGGGAGGCTCAAAGGCCTGACACTATTACTGATGGTGTGCTTACAGACAGGGGTCTCGCATGGCTGCACACAAGAGGCCTTACAAGCAGCTGACCAAGATAGAAGCAGATACCTTCACCCAACCAATGGACAGTAGTTGGGGACTCCTATAGTTGAATTAGGAAAATGCTGGAAGACGTTGTGGAGGATGGTGACTCTAAAGGAAGACCAGCAGTCTCAACTACATCAGAACCCTGAGATGTTTCAGACACTGAGCCACGAACCAGGAAGCATACTCTAGCTAGTAGGAGCCCCTCACCCCTGACACTTATTCAGCAGAGGACTGCCTGGTTTTTCCTCAATGAGAGAAGACACTCCTAAACCTTGAGAGACTTGAGGCACCAGAAAGTGGGTTGACCTGTCAGGGTAGGGTAGTGTGGGGTGGGGTGGGTGGGCTTGTGTGGGTGGGATGGGACAAGGGCTGGGTGGTGAAACTGTTGGAGGGCTGGCCAGGAGAGGTATAATGACCCACTGAAAAAAAAAGATTAAAGATAATTTTTAAAAAGTAGTTACTCAACAAATTGTATTTCAGATAAGGGAAAAGTAAAACTATTCATACACACTCACAGACACATAAACACACAAATATAAGAATATCCTTTACAATTTGACCTGCTTTTATTAATAATATTAAAAAGAGTTCATGAAGGCAAAAGAAAACATTAGTAATTGATGACAGGAAGCATTGAAATGTACAAAACTAATTATTCTCAGGTTATTTTTTAGGGGAAGTAGACACTGTTTAAAGGAGAAAGATTGCTTTTGACTTTGTATATACTATAGACAAATATATGAATAAAATCAGGTGTTTAAAGCATAAGATCTACTTTTATAGCAATGGAAGATGATCACTGAACTCGCAATTCATTTTTTAACTATAGTAAAACAATTTATCCTATCATAAGCACTTAGCCACAGATAGTAACAGGTCTGATAATGAGACCAATCAACCAAAATGGAGATGGCATCAAATGATAATCATCAAGGACTAAGAAAACAAAACAAACAATCTTATCAAAGATAAATTTGATTCTAAAAACAAATACAAACTACCAGTTCATTCTTTATCAACTTGAGAATTCATCATTGGTACAACTACCAGGTAAAACCATGCTTCTCTACAATTTGGTGATCCCAGGTTAAAAAAAAACACACACACACACACATACAAAAACAAAACAACTCATTCCTGATTTTAGTAATTCAGATGGAGGCAAGAGTAACAACCAATGTGAGTCATGTCACATTATAGTGACACAGTGACACTTTATTCAGAAATATTCTTGAAAACACACTTTGTTAAAATGCAAAAGGAACATTTGAATAATTCATTATTCATAATTATTATTTAAAGTTTTTCTTCCATAAGAATTAGTGTATATTTAATGATTAAATAACAGATAAAATGATGACGTCTATCTCTTAAAAATGCAATGTTATGTACATGAAAGGCTTTATACAGTACCAAAGCCAAAACTTTTGATTAAAAGAAACCATGAGGGAAATCTGCAAGTTCTTTGAAATGTATGTCAACTATATTAAAGAACTCAAAAAGTCTGTCTTTAATTTAACAAAGAATTTTCTTCTTTCTTTTGGCTCTAAACAAATAAAAAATAATTTTCTTATGTATAACCTATGAGAATACTAATAATGAAAATTTGTACTTCATTAGTGATGAATTTTAGAGACATGTTGAGGGAAAAGCTCAAATGGGAATATGGGATTCCAATTTGTATCTTCAAGAATATTTATTGATTAAAGTGATGTCTTCAAAGTAGGTTGCCATGTTGCATTAGGAATGATTTATTTGTATTCAACTAAAGTACTCTACATTTATTTATTTGATTTTTATCTTGAGGCTTGTCTTCACTAAAGAGTACAACAACAACAACCTCTGAATCTCAATTTTCTCTTCTGTATGAAACCAATGACTCAATTAGATAGATAGAGCTTTTTATATGGAACAGAGTAAAGCTAGCATAAAAACTACTGGTTTGTATTAGGAGAAATTACAAATAGGACAACAAGCTACATGACAAATCAGAATTCTCAAAGCAAAGTGTACATTGTGTGCCCTGCAAACCTTTAAAAAGGTGCATGACAGAAGAGAATTCAGATTAATCTAATGAAGTGATAACTAAAAACTGAGTCAGATAAGGAAGAAACCACCAGGATGACAAGAGTAGGAGGAATTCTAAGATGGAACTGTTCCCATGTTCTTCCTCTTACATGATTTAGCTGTTTGGTTTTATTGGTACATTGTGAATTTTATGAGAAAAATATTTATTCTACTAACCAAAATTCTGTCAACATGTAAACTGTTATAGGTGATTTGACAAAACAAACAGTGTTTTCATTGTTGGTAAATACTTCATTCTGTGAAATACATTTAGAAAAACAAGAATCTAGTGTGTTTCTGCTATTATTAATCATATTGTAAGTTACAAAAGAAATACAGTTTAAAGTGAAGCTGGAGCTTTGGTGTGTGGTCTCTGTTCTGCCCACTAAATTCTATTATTTACAGCAAAAAATATAGCTCAGTGTTAATTTTTTCTATTAAATGAAATACGACTACTCAGTCCTAAAATCCGTTTTTCTGCAACGTATGCACATTTAGAAAAAAATAATACTTTAGATTTCCCTAAGTCTCTTTTTGTTCTTTTTATGTTTACATTTATTTTCTTTTGGAACTTTTATATTTTACTACAGACTTAAGCAATGTTCATAGGAACCAGGCAGAGAAAAATTAAAAATGTGTTATTGCACTAATGATTTATAAGTAAACAGTGTAACCAGATTTAATATTTAATGTGTCAGAATGTTTCTTGATGTCGATTGAATTTAGGTGTGTTTTTTTCTTAAAACTTGATTCACATCATGAATTCATTTAGGCTCTATGTGGGTTTATATGTTTGGAACTTTCTACATAGGACTGTTTTAAGGGGATTGATTGTGTTATTTCATTTATTTTCATTTAACTGCACTATTAAAAATTCTTTCTTGATTTCTTTTTTGACTCATTCATCATTCATTAATGAACTGTTCAATCTTTTCAAGTTTACTTGATAAAGAATGATTTTCTGTAAATTTGGTGTTTTGTTGCTTTATAGGTTACAGAGTTATTTTAATTTTTCTAAGTTTGCTAATATTTGTTTTTGTTCCATGGTGTGGACTATTTTAGAAAAGCTTCCATGACTAGCACAATACAATATATATTATTTGGTATTTGGATAGAATATTCTGTAGTTATTTGTTAGACATTTTTTATATCTGTTGTTATTTAATTTGAAAGCTTTTTTATTTATTTGTTTGCTTGTCTAAATGGCCTATGTTAGAGAAAGTAGAATTTTGGAATCACTGTCTATTATGGATTTAGTGTTTCATTGTAGATTTAATTTCAGTAAAATATTTTTGTGAGCGTGGATACATCAGTGTTTTATACATGTATGTTTGGAATTGTAATATCATTTCTGTTAAGTATTCACTGTGTTAAAATGAATTTCGCTTCCTTATTCCAAAAACATATATGAATCAAACCCTGATGTAACTAATTTTCTAAACTATGCACTACCAAAATAAATTAATGCAATTCATTTAAATAAAGTTATACAGTAAGTTATGCCTTTTGGAAATATCCTGTGTATTTTTCTACCCTCTTTTACTATGTATAAAACACATAGTAAATGTGCATAAAAGCCCTCTCATGTTTCCAACTAGCATTTTCATTTCATTGTATTCTGCTACTTCTCTATCTAGCCTTAATTTTCCCACTCACGCACATTAACTTTTCCTTTTATTTGCTTGCATAATAATCTTTGGATCTAGGAAGCAGATATGAGGAGAACACGTAGTATTTTTCTTTCTGTTTATAGTTTCAATATTTCTCAGTTCTACTTATTTACCTACACATTACACAATTTTATTTACATCCAAATAGACATAATAAATATGCCATATTTTTACAATCTTTTACCTGTTGTAGAACTTTTAGACTGTCTTCATTTTCTAATCATTGTGAATAGAACCACAATAAACATGGCTGAGGAAGTTACAATATAGTAGGAAGCTGATTCACTTGAATATATATCAACAAGTGGTACAATTGGGTCATATTGGATAGAAGATATTTTTATCTTTTGGAGAAATTTTCATACTAGTTTCTAGAGTGACTGTGCTAGGTTTCAACTATACCAACATTGAATGATGTAGGTCATTATGACAAGAATGTCTTCCTTACCCATCTTGGAATATGCATTATCAAAAGCAATGAATTTCTGTCTTAGGTTGGTAAAGCTCTGTGCAGTATCTTACCTGTCCTTGGCTTACCATGCTGTGTATTTAATAACTCTGTCTGAGAGCCCATTTTGAGGTTTAAGCCATGTACTTGACTGCCAACAGGTTGATGTTGTTGAAAAACATAGAAATAATGACCTCAGGTCATAGATAATTTTATTTGCTGTATCTACCACATCAACACTCAGTAAAGCAGCATTCTTGAAATTAATAAGCTCTTTATGTATCTTTAAAACATCTGAGATATGTTAGAATTATGCCAAATATACTGCAAGTGTCTTTAAACTTCTTCCTAATTATAATGACTACTGCTGAAAATTGGAGAACTTACATGAATTCAATGGTATTTGGCATGACACTCAAGATGGTTTCTTACCCTTAAATTCTGAACCTGTTTCCAGTAATTTGAATAGGATAAGGAGCATCAATCTGTTCTTCCAAATGCCTACCTAAATCCTCTGGTATATTCAATACATTAGTAACAATTTTTAGTAAATGATTAACAAAAGTAGCTGTCTTAACTTCTTTTGTCACAGCAATTACAGAAGCAGTGGTGCTAGCAATTAATGTAATTAAAGCTGTTATACCAGCAATAATCAAGCCCACTATGCTCTTGCTTCTGCATAAAGTCTGACTTATTTCTTCCAGTACATTGCAAGCTATTTTTTTTTACAACACCAAGGTTCTGTAATGCTCAGGGCAATAAAACAAAAGTTGGTTGATAGATCTCTATAACTGACATGCTAGATTTCAAAACACACACACAATTAGAAGCTATACAATCAATAGAACTTATATTAAATGCTGTAGAAGAAACAAATGTATTTTAACTTGACAATTAAAAGAGCCTTAACACATGTGTTAACACTTGTTTTAAATCCAGATCTGGCCCCAACTTTATCTCTTAATATCTAACTTATCTCTTAATTGCTAACTTAATGTCGTAGAGAACAGCAACTAATTTCAATATATATCTCTGAAAATGTCCAGAACCAGACATCCAAATGAAGATGGTTATTTCCAATATTGGATTGATTTCTAGACCAGTCTGTGATTGAGTCTGGATAACTGGTCACATTTAATAACAATACAAAAGGCATCATAACTTCTCCTTTTGATTCTCTGTTCCACAAGGTCTAAGAACTTGAGGTAAGACAGCTTGTCCCTTCATGGGCATAGGTAAGCAATGATGGGTTGAAAACTTATATCCAATACAGCTTTCAAGTTACCCTTGTCAGGGCACTCAGTGAGCTCACAGGTCAGCATCATTCTTTATCCTGGCATCAGCATATCTCACCCATCACTCTGGCGGCTACCATGCCTCTTTAGCATCATGTAGAAAAAAACACAAACATGCCTTCTCCCCCATATTTAATAACTGATTGACATCATGCCTTATGGCAGTAAGTGGATTCATCCATTTCACGTATGCATAAGTATGCCTAGTTGTAGAGTGCCTCAGACACTCAGCAGAAAGTTTCTTGGCATCCAAATTTTCTTTAAAAAGAACTTTAAAATAAAAAATGAAAATAATACAATTTAAATAAATCTGTGGTATACAGGGGTATATCTCCTCCTTTTTTATTTTATGAGGATATTGTTTTAAAGTTCCATGGGCCTGTTCCACAGTGTCTTGTCCTTGACAATTATAAGGAATCCCCATAATATGGGTAATTTTAAATTTCTGCTAAAGAGTCTCAAATGTTTGACTGCTATAGCCAGTTCCATTATTTGTTTGTTTGATTGTTTGTTTTTCTTTTCATTTCTGGGTCTTCTATTCTATTTCATTGATTCTTTTGCCTATCTCTGTACCAATACCATGCAGTTTTTATCACTATTGCTCCATAGTACAGCATGAGGTCAGTGATGGTGATTCCCCTAGGTGTTATTTTATAGGTGAGAATAGTTTTCACTATCCTGGGTTTTTTGCTATTCCAAATGAATTTGAAAATTTCTTTTTCTATCTCTGTGAAGAATTGAGTTGGAATTTTGATTGCATTAAATCTGTAAATTGCTTTGGCAAGATGGCCATTTTTACTATATTAATCCTGCCAGTCCATGAGCACAGGAGAGCCTTTCATCTTCTGGAATTTTCTTCGATTTCTTTCTTCAGATATTTGAAGCTTTTGTCATACAGTTGTCGCTTGCTTGGTTAGTTTAACAGCAGTGCATTTTATATTATTTATGACTATTGTGAAGAGTGTTTTATCCCTAACTTCCCTATTTATTCTATATAGCACTTCTATGTGGGGAGCAGACAGAAGGCAGCTATTATTCTTGCAACCATCTTGAGCCATATATCCTGACAAGAGACTTGTTTACAATAACCTACAACAGCTGAGCACACTCTGATAACATCTTGTTTTATATACCCAGGATTTTCCCTTGGGTGTGTGTGACTTAAAGGCATGATTTAGAGATGAGACTTAAAGGCATGACTTAAAGGTGTGTGACTTGAGAAGTCAAACTTATAAAAGGCAAGAGGCAGACAGAAGGGTGGACAGGAAAACTTGGAACTTGAAGGCACTAGGGACTAGAAACTAGGGACTAGGAACTAGGTATTAGGAACTAGGGATTAGGAACTCAAGACTTGGAACTTGGACTAGGAACAAGAAACTTGATAAGAGAGAAGAGAGGCTTGAGAATAAATGGACTGAATCACACTCTGTGTGGTCTCCATTCTTTGTGTCTGCCCTCACTCTCTCTCTTGCTGAAACCTGACCCAAGGACCAGAGCAGCAGTACACGCCAGAACAATTTAGCCTACAAAGCTTGAGGCAGTGTGGGCTCTGACAATCTAGCCCCCAAAGCTTGGGGCAGTGCAGGTTCCAACATTTGGCAGAGCTGTCCTCAACACTTCTATATAGTATTATCTCTAGTCCTAGCCAGAGTAATTAAACAACAAAAGGAGATCAAAAAGATAAAAATTGGAAAGGAAAACTTCAAAATATCACCATTTTTCTCAGTTTTCTTTCCATTATCACTAAGAAAATTCTATTGCAATATATAAAAATATTATTTATATATTTCTTTATGGGTGTCTATGCTAATTCTACTTCATTGCTTTTGTAAATAGTGGAACAATAACATGGAATATGAACTATTGTATTGTATAAAGTCTTCTTGTTAAATACTCAGTAGTGGTATTGTAAGGTCATATAGTAGTTCAAATTTTAAGTTTTAAAGAAACCTACATATTATTTCCATAAATAATAATAATTTATTAATTATTTATAAATGCCTCACCACTTTTCATTACCACAAGCAACGAATAATGTTCTCTATACCATAAAATTTTAGTATTAATATCCTTATAATAAATATAATATACTAATTTCTGAATTTCTTTTAAATAAAATATGACATTATGACTCTGAGATGAAAAGTTCATTAATTTTCCTTTAAAACTATAATTTTTATAAGAAGAAATTTAAAGTTCTAGTAAAAAAATAAGAAATTTTATATCATGTTTTAAACTTAGTAAGGTTACTATTGCTGTGGAGAATATAGATGATTGTAATAGATTAAATGTGTAATAAACAATATATCATGATATATCATTATATATATATATATATATATATATATATATATATATATATATATATGACTGAACAGAGGCCATCAGCTTTGCTTGTTTACTTTCAGAGGTATTTCATAGGCCGCTTCTGTTATTTTCTAAGTGGGATTTTCAGTAATAAGCAAAGTAATTTTACCTATTTCCATTCATTCATAATAAGAGTTATAAGAAGCAGATTACAATAACTGACATATTACTGTCAGTAATTAAACACAATTTACTTTTAACCAGCTTTATAAATGAGGTGCCTTCACCTTTTTCCCTCCCACTATTGTCATATTTCTCAGTTGATTTATGTAATTTGTGTAAAAGCCTAGTAAAATGTGAAAGTGTGCTGTACTTGTTTCACACAAAGAACTCAGAAAGTTTTGTTTCTTTTCAAGTAGTTTATAGTAGAATATAATATAACCCACTAAAATGCAGTGAATTAAATAGAGCATAGAGTAGACATAAATTTTGGACTGTTTTTCTTAACATTTAACTTTATTAAAATCTTAGTTTTAATAAAGTTTGTTTGTTGAGTTGACAATGCCCAATAGTTTCCTGGTCTTTAAATGAATTTTCTTTTGGTATCTTTTGCTGGTTGCAAGTAAATATTTATTTAAATACATTTTCTAAAGTGAGGTTGATGGTATTCTATTGAGTTATATATAATATGTCTTAAAGCCATTATTGCTTGACCTATAAGTCTTAGTTATGTTTTCTACAGCTTTTATGAAACACCATGACCAAAAGCAAGTTGGGAAAGAAAAGACATATTTGTTTGTCATTTCAACACTAGAAGCCTACACTGAAAGAATTATGAACAAGAACTCAAAAAGGGCAGGAACCTGTAGGCAGGAGCTGATGCAGAGGCCATGAAGGGGTGCTGCTTACTGGCTTTGTTCTCTTGGCTTTCTCACCCTGATTTCTTATACAGCCAGGACTACTAGCCCATGGGTGGCACCACCCACAATGTGCTTGGCCCTTCTTATCAATCACCAATTAAGAACATGACCTACATCTGGATCTTATGGAAGCATTTGCTCAGTTGAGGTCTCCTTCTTTCAGATGACTCTACCTTGAGTCAAGTTAGCACAAATCTAGGAAGGACAGGGCATCTAAAAGTAGAAGACAAAGGGAATAAAGATCATAATTTATACAAAGAATAAATTGTAGATTGTCTTCAAGAGTATGAGATGAACATGTTACTATAATCATTAATGTTTTAGAAATAAGACAAAAATACATACTGGAAAAGACAGCATCTTCAACAAATGGTGCTGGTCAACCTGAATGCTTGCATGCAGAGAAATCCCAGTCAATCCATACTTATCATGCTGCACAAAATCCAATATAAGATCAGATACACTGAACCTAATAAAAAAAGAAATTGTGTAACTATTTTAAACTCAATGACACCGAAAAATACTTCCTGAAAAGACCACCATCAGCACAGGCATTAAGATAAAAAATTAATAAATGAGACCTAATAAAACTAAAAAGCTTCTGTATGGCAGAGGCACCAAAATTCATTTAAAATAAGGGGGTCAGCCTAAAGAATACAAAGAATATTTTACCAACTGAGCATATGATAGAGGACTAATATCCAAAATACATAAAGAAATTTAAAACAAGGATATCAAGAAAACAAATACTCATGTAAAAATGGGGTACCAATCTAAACATATTTCTCAAAAGAAGTAATCAAATGGTTGAGGAACATTTAAAGAACTCTTCAACAATTCCAGTTTTGATGGGAGGAGAAGGGGGAGAAGAAACCATAATGAGAAAATATTGTATGGAAAAAAATCTATTTTCTTCTTTCTTTCATTCCTTTCTTTCTTTTTTCCTTCCTTCTTTCTTTCTTTCTTTCTTTCTTTCTTTCTTTCTTTCTTTCTTTCTTCTTTTGTTCCTTAATCTTTTTTTTTTACATCCAGACCTTATCCCCCTCCTGGTCCACTCTCTAACTGTACCACATCCCATAGCTCTTTCCCACCCTGTCTCCGGAATGGTGTCCACAACCCCCACATCTACCCCATCAGACCTCCCAACTCCCGGGGGTCTCAAGTCTCTTGAGCATTAGGTGCATCTTCTCTGAGTCCAGACCTGGCAGCCTTCTGCATTATATATGTTGGGGGCCTCAGGTCATCTGGTGTATGCAGCCTGGTTGGTGGCTCAGTGTCTGAGAGATCTCAGGGTACAAGTTACTTAAGACTTCTGGTCTTCCTATAGGATTTCCCTTCTTCTCAGCTTCTTCTAGCATTTCCTTAATTTAACCATAAGGGTCACCAGCTTCTGTCAGTTGGTTGGGAGTAAATATCTGACTTGTCAAGCTGCTTGTTGGGTCTTTCAGAGAACAGTTATGATAGGACCTTTTTTGTGAGTACAACATAGCATCATGAATAGTGTCAGGCCTTGGGGACTCCCTTAAGCTGGATCCCAATTTGGGCCTGTCACTGGACCTCCTTTTCCTCAGGCTCTTCTCCATTTAGTTCCCATGATGCTTTAGTTAAGCTCATAGCAAATTCTTTATGAAAAAATATTTTCAAGTAAATATGTGTGATAATCCAGTGATGATTTCTAGACTAGCAGTTCATATGATTTTTTTTGTAAAGTAAAAAACCGCATTACTGCCTAATAATAAAAATGTAAACAATACCTGTTTTGTTTGGTTATTTTAAAGGAAATGTTAATAAGTGTGCCCTTCCCCCAGGCCTAAGCAGGCCTGAAAGTCATTGACCACAACAAGACCAAACAACAATAGGACCTAGAAGGAGGCATTGCCTTGCTAGTCTTGGCGCCCTGAGGTCTGCTACCGAGCTAAGAAGAATGGACTGCCTGCTGAGCTAGCCTTGACACCTTCCAGACTACTATCTCCTCACCTAGCCCCTGGGCGGTACCAAGAAGAGACTCTGGGGTGTGGGGCTTCTCCTTTATATGTGAAAGCAAATTATTAAACTTCGGGCCTTGATCAGAATACTTTGTCTTGGCCCCACGTTTCTCTCGCCCTCCTTCCCGTTAATTCCTAGGCTCTGTCTCAGGAGAATCTGGTGATCGTGGCTGCAGGTAGTTACAAATAAGTATAAATGTGATAAAATAAATAGTACCATCTTTATGAAAACAGTTGCAGAAATAAATTCATATCCTACTCTGGTTGTGCCAATTTGAACATTTTTACTTTTTTCCTCAATATCATAGACTAGGTTTCATATTCTTGCATGTCCATGTGTGTCCAAACATATTACATCACTGCAATTGTCCTCTGAAAAACTCGTCTTTGAGAATTTTACAGTCAAGTTAAAAGAAAAGTTTACAAAGATCCTTCAGAATATGTTATGTAAGTTTTCTGTTTTGTGTTGGGCTTCATGTGTCACTAGAAAGTGAAATGATCTTTTAGGTTCCTTTCCATCTGGCCTAATAAGAGCAGTGACAGAGATAAGGAAGACCTAGTGCACTGAGCAGTTCCACTCAGGCCCAAATCCAGGGCTCTAAGGTAGTCCACTCCAAAATCTGTATTATCTGTGAATGGTTGTGAAATTTAAAGATTAGGCCTGCAGATCTAAAGCTGCAGGATCTCCATGACACAGGGCAACAACAGGATAACTGGGAAAAGTCCCAGTGCGGTGCCAAACTGATGGTGTCACAGAATTCAGAGACTTCAAACCAGATCAATAACTCATTGCAATGAATGTTTGCAAGTAAATATATGTAGACAGGGGCATATCTTCTGGTACACACTACAACATATTACAGCTACCAGAATTAACTATTTGCTTTTCTTTGCTTTCCTGTTTGTTATGTTTTGTCTATGTGCCTGTGTGTGTGTGTGTGTGTGTGTGTGTGTGTATTATTTTGGGATGAGAGTTTGAAAAGCAAAGGGCGATATGAGGAGATGGTAAGATGAGTGAACTGGGGTGAGGTTTCATAATGTGAAATGCACAGGAAAAAATCAATAACTTTTTTTTTTTAAATCACTTGGTCTATAGACCATAGAGCTATTAGTTGAAATCTGTATCGAATACAGGCCTAGGGAGTAAAGTAAAATCATTAAGGACATGTCTCTAGAGACTTTTCCACTGGTTCTCAACCTGTGGGACACTGCTCGTTTACCAAACATTTATCTTAATAAATATTTAGTACACTTTATTTATAACAGTTGAAAATTTATAATTTTGAAGTAACAATAAAAAGAGTTTTATGGTTTGGGATTACCACAATATGAGGAAATGTGTCACAGGGTCATAGTATTAGGAAAGTTGAGAGCCACTGGTATAATGAATATAGCCAAATAAATCAGTCCACTTAGGCATGGGGTGTACAGTCAGGCAGGCAACAGGCTCAGGAACAGCTTCTGCTCCAGTAGCTGCAGAATTCATATGAAGACCAAATCGCTTATAGGGCTAATATAGGGTTGTAAAGTAAATTAATTAATTAATTATAAAATGAATATGGGCTACTTTATTTCTTCTGCTTCTTTTGGGAGCCAACAAAAGTTTATAAAATCAAAATTAGTTCAGCTTCATTAGATGCATTTAAGATAGACTTTCTTACATTATTTTATCAGGGAAAAATCTTACAATAAATATCTATTTGTTACTTGAAAATTTAGTGTTAAACTCTGACAAAATCATATTGAATTTAATACTAATTCATAATTAGATTTTCAACTCTTGTTAAAATTTGTGGCAATATTTATCATCTACATTTTTTTACATTCAATTATGTTTAGTTAAGTTATGGCACTTATGAACCCTTTTATTGTGAATGAAAGCATAAAATGATTTTTGAGTACTGACAATAAGAAAGCCTAATAATTGCTAGTGGCCTCAGACAGCAATTCCATTATTTTGTATATCATCATAGCAACATTTCACTGTACCTTTCTAAGTGTAAACCTCAAAGCTTTTCATGTCATTGAACTGCCAGGTCTGTACCTTTCATATTTTATCTCTCATGTGACACTTTCTGAGGGAGTTGGGAAACAAATCACCAATTATGTTCTTTTATCATGCCTATCATAAGACCTAAAGTTGATAGATCTGGCAACTCTAGGGCAGCATGACTTAACCATTCCTACTTTAAGGGCCCCACTGTACTTTTCTGTCTCTAATGTTAACACACTGAGATGGATTTGGCATGACTTCAGCATCATGATACATAACAACCATAATCATCCCGGAGTCACCACAGCATATTTTCTCAAACATTTTTCTTGCTAAAATTATGAGAACTACATTGTTGCATGAGACTTCATGACCAAAGCCAAGTACTGTCAGCACCAGAAATATATCTGAAATTTTGACACTGGGATAATACAGCCCTGATAAAATAGAGTGTAGACTAAGTTATTTTTGTCTAAATTGCTGTATATGTGCCTTCCCTCTGAGCATTGTGAGGATGTATTGGTTTTATGTCTTTTTTTACTATGACTATGTCTCTGAAAATGTTTTCTGTCCAGTTCTGGATCAGGTTGCTTTTCTTTGGTTTCTAGTCAATTTATATGTGTAGTGGTAAGCTCTGTAGAACATTAATCCAGAATATATGGCATCTATATGGTATTCTTTATTCAATATTCTTTGACACAATTCTTAGAAACCTCAAAATTATTTTGAATCAAACACAACAGACTTGCTTTATTTTATAATACAGAGTAATATCTGAAAAAAATATATTGAAAATCTATTTGTGTAACTAGATACCTAACCTGTATCTGAATTACAAAATGAAATTATTTTACAAGTGCCTGCTTCTTATAATTGTGTGTATATATTTCTTTTCAAAGTTCATTGGATTAATTAAAATTAATAGAATAATATTTTCTAGATATTTTTATTTCCATTCCTGTAGTACATATATAACCTTTTCTGTCTTTATTTTGCTCACATGAATGAAAAGAACTCACTCTATACAGTATTGAAATTGAAAACTATAATGGAAACAGTAATATATAACTATATGAATATGCTTGTACATATGCATATGTATGTACATATATATGTTCATGTGCACATGCACATTCACCTACATATATATCATATATATATATATATAATATATATGAAATATACATATATATGTGCATTAAAATATACAAATAGTGCATCTGAAAAATATTTTATTTTTTCCAATGCCAATATATCAAATCATAGTATGACTTCAAATTTATCAGATGAATTGATCATAAAATTCATATTTTCTGGACAGTGGTGGTGCAGGTTTTCACTCCCAGCACTTGGGAGGCAGAGACAGGTGAATTTCTGAGTTTGAGGACAGCCTGGTCTACAGAGTAAGTTCCAGGACAGCCAGGACTATACAGAGAAACAAAAAACAAAAAAACAAAACAAACAAAAAACAAAACAAACAAAAAAAAGCATAAAATTCATATTTTATCAAGCCAAAAATCATATAGATATTTGTGTAATGTTATTTCCTTCTATGAATACCCACATATTCACCCCTTGTTCTATAAAAGTACAGTCAAAAGTAGTTGATAGCTATAATAAGCAGGCTATTTCTGGTTTTGCTACAATATACTTTTATTATTTTTGAGTAGAGTTATAAAAGTGTTTACTGTAGTGTTTCACCACAGTGCCTTATCACATCCCATGCCTGTCACATTCCATGATTTAACATCTTCTCTTGTGTTTCATTTAATCTTAGCTGTTTTATTATCATGACTTGTAAGTATATAAAATGCACTGCTAATATTGTCAGTGAGAGGCCACACTGAGTGATTGACCTAGAAATTAAATGAAAAGTGATTGTAAACAATGAAATTGGGAAAGCTACATGGTTACTGATGTAGAGTAAGGCATGACCCACCCTGCAAGAGCTGTAGTTGTGAAAAACAAGAGCAAAGCATCATCTTCAATGAAAGCAAGTAGGCAAACAAAACTTCTGGAAGGGTTTGTTTCATGTGTGATGAAGGCACCAATATTTGGTTTTGTAATCAAAGTGTCTCTCAATACTGCAGTACTGTGACTCCTATAACTCAGGCAGAATGCTAACATGTTTTTGACTTTACTGTTCCTCTGTACGAAATTAAACCATGGAAGAACTTAGCCATCACATAATGTGAAAGTGCTGTAAGTTTGAAGTCCTGATGTGACAGGAGTTGAAGAAACTCCAGTCAGCATATTTGAGAAGCAAAATCATTTTCAAGAACAAATCTATGATACTGAAGAATCTTCTGTTGCCTAAAAACTGCTGCCTTAAAATGTATTCATTCAAGAGACCAAGCCTATGTCAAGGTTCAAGGCAAGGAAAAAACAAACATTCCACTTTGTAAACAGTTCTTCCTTCATACTACAAACACAAGACCACTCTATCTTCTTTTACCTTTCACCTCAGTGACCTATCACCTTAGTGAAGTGAGAAATCTCAAGCACAGCAGCAACCATGAGCTGTAAGTGTCCTGTAAGAACAAGAAGAAGTCATGTGTGACTCAGCTGTTCTTTCAAGTCATACTCCTAAATTAGTAGGACAGTGAAATTTGGCAGTGCTATTTTACTAATGGCATCTTTCATGGTATTGTTTAGTATCATTACAGTTTCTTAAAATCCACCTAAATAATTTTACCATCTAAATATCAAAGTGATGTTTCTCACTCCAAATTTATCTTTAGTGATCAGTAAGTGTAAGCCTTGCAGCAGTTATGAAGGTCTACGACTTGGTCAGACTACTGCTAAAACAGAGAAAGATACTAAGAAAAGCATGATGTAATTCAAATAATGTTACAATGTGATGGAAGACATCAAGACAATTAACACTTTAATACAACTATTTGCAGTCCAGTCATTTTTCTCACAAATGTTATATCTTTATTATTTATGGCTGAAATAAAAGATTCAGCATATATATATATATATATATATATATATATATATATATATATATATAATTTCTGTAAAGTATATTCAATATTTTGATGAAAAAAGATCTTAATTATTAAGACATGATTATGACAGTCAAAATATCAATGTCTAATGAATACAAAGGAATATATGTTAAAATTTAATAGAGTTGAAGTAATCCCTTAGAATTATTATCAAAAGAATCATGTATATGTTTCCCTTTCAGTGGAGCCAGCTCCCTGGAACTTACTACAGAGTTTGTCCCCAACCTTATAGAGATCCTTTTGTCTCTGCAACAATGTTCTCAGCTAATAGGTATACATAAGGAATCCAGAATCAACAAAATATGGGTTAGACTTCCAGAAGTAAAATTAATTTTGTAAAGGATACTTAACAATATCTTGATGTAAACAGAAAATAATTGAAATATGAAGACATACATGGAAAAACTTAACAGTGAATGTTCCTATATGTTGTTAGTAATTATTTTTATTTCACAAATGATTTATGAGGCAAGGAAACTTCTACTAAACACATATAGCATAGAGATGCAGTTTGTGATAACAACTACACAGAGGAGGAAGAAAATTAACCTAGGAGTTGAGAATGTTGCACTTTGTTTAGTGTAAGTTGTTATCAAATACAACAGGACTTGGACATTTTTGTATACTACATGGAATCTGCTTGGTACTAAAAGAAATTATCTAAACAAGAGATGAAGCAACTTAGAGGTAAAACAAATCATTCCTGTGAGAATCAATGCAGTCTAAATTTAAAGTTTTAAACTTGGAAATGATGAACAAGAAGCCACAGTCAGAGAACGTTCTGGGCTTTAGTCAATGTCCAGTACTTCATGCCCCATTTGGGATCTGCCCATGATGATGTCTCATCCTGAACTACCATGTAGGAGAGAATGGTTATTATCGTTGGTACCTCAGCTCTCATATTGAATCATGTGCAGCTGCTATAGATATTGATGAAACTGGGAAGCTTTTAGCTTCAGAATAATCATATCATGGCAGTATTCCAGGTGATAATCAAAGAAATAATATCACATGCTTCTTATGTCTTCACATATGTCAGGTCAGGCCTGCTGTATGAAAATTTATTTCAGAGCATCAGTCAAGCCAGATAAAAAGGAAGGAGAAAATCTCCAGCATCTTGTGTGACAAACACAAACCCTGAACTTCCCTACTATTTCTTTAACAATATTTAAAATGTATTATTATTATAGAAATTATAGTAAGCAGTGAGATAAGCATACATATATCCATTTAAGCACAGTTTCAATAATTAAGAGATAAAATATTTTACTTTGGGAGTAAGTGTAGAAGAGATTTTGTTTTGTGTTATTATGGCCATAATCATGTGCACATATAAAATCCTAACCTAATGAGGTAGGCCAATGCCAAAATGAAAAAAAAAAATGAAACAATACTGAGTAAACAGACTAAAAAACCTTAATTTCCAGTACTTTTTTGGGGTTTCTAATTTTATTTTTGTGTACTAGAATTTATTACATGAGTGTTTAATAACTAAGGAAACAGAATTATGTATAGCACCCTTAAAAGTTTCAATTTAAAACCTTTCAGCTGACCCTGCATTTTATTTCTATCCAACCTTTTAATTGTTTATAATCTATATCCCTTTGGGTAGTAGCAGTAGCTTTCAATTTTAGCATTAATCTCAAATATGTTTTACTATTTTTATATGCTCAATATTCTCTCATTTAAAAGGCATCACCATAAAATCTTTGGTGAAGATTATACTTAAAATTTTATCTTATATTAAGCTTAAGTATGTGGCATTATTTAAAGCCTAGAAAAAACTCAATGTCAATTTCTATGAAATTTTATGCAAGCCTTCCGGAGGCATTTGTAGAAACCTAGAGACGATGAGCATCTTTGCATGCATATTACCTGCACTTGTAGCTATTCATCCTCTAAGAATTTATGGCTTTTTAATTTTCCCTAAGAATGTAAGTTTTGCAAATATTCTATTATTTAGAATAAATCATTTTCTATTTGTCTTTTGGTTCTAATAGTATTTACACCCTTTTAGTTTAGCATAAAATTTTAATATATTAGCTTCAGTTTAAAAATATGGATAATCGTAATACTATCATGATGGCCCTTTGAGCCAGCTTTCAGAACATGTTTAGAAATAAATAACAAATTTAATTTGTAGTTGAAATTTTTATGATAGAAAAACATAAAAATGATTTGTGATTTATTTTAACATAGTTTTATTATTCTAGGTGAAATTTAAAATGAAACAAAATAAGCTATTCCTTGTAAATACAGCTACAGAATAATAGAAAACTCATTAGGTAAAGCACTAAGACTAAAGATTTCATTTACAATATCACATCATTTAATAATGACAATAATTCATCACTGTTTCCAAACTCTGAATAGAAGAACAAGAGAAGGATAAAAAAACCAAGCTGTTCTGAAACTGCACATAATTAACTGCAATAATTAATTCTGCACATAATTAATAATATATTTGTGTGCATCATATATAAAGACCACACACACATGCACATCTACACACACACACACACACACACACATGCACATCTACACACACACACACACAGAGAGAGAGAGAGAGAGAAAGAGAGAGTGAGAGAGAGAGAGAACACAGCATAAATTATTTTTCAAAATAATTTAAAGTACATAAACATACAGAATAATAAAAAGTTATTTCTCAATGAATGTTAATATTATTTCAATGTCATTAATGAATTTCAATGCCTCTTATTTATGTAAAGATACAGCTATTCAAAGTATCCAATGTCTTCTAAAAACATTCATGATAACAAAATGGCTAATTATGATTTAAATTAACCAATATAAGAAGCTCTGATAAAATAATTCTGCTGAAAATACACTGTATAATTCAGATATTGGAGATTAAGTGTGGCAATAAGAATTTATGGAAGATATAGCTAAACTGTAGACAGTACTATAAATATAATCAGGCCTTAGATATATGACTGCAGAAAATTGTTCAAAATTTTATAGTACTGCTTCTAAAATGAGAACAATTATAGGATATTAGGATGGTAAAAATGTATTTCAGATTTAAAATAAGATTGCAAGCTACTGCTACTACCAAAACAAAACATAAACAATTGAAAGGCAGTGTAGAATGATGTTCAAGTTCTGGAGAAGCCTTTTGAATTAGAACCACTTCTAAGCATGCTACCAATAATTCTGTTTCCTCAATTATTAAGTACTCATGTAATAAGTTATAATACAGAGTGATAGAATCTGACACCCAGAAAAGAACTGTCAATCGATAATGTTCCTAACACTACATAAGGATTGCCAACCTTCTTGGTTCAGTATTGTTTCATTTTGTTTTGTATCAATTTTGGAACTTTTCTACCTCATTATGAACTATTATTTATGAAGAGGCACCATATTTGTATTAAGTATATAGAGATTTTTTCATCAATTTATTTATTTTATTGGATATTTTATTTATTTACGTTTCAAATGTTATCCTCTTTCCTGGTTTAACCCCCAGAAACCCCCACCCTATCCCCCTCCTCTGCTTCTATGAGTGTGTTCCCCCACCCACCCATCCACTACCTCCTCTCCACCCTGGCACTCCCCTAATCTGGGGAATTGAGCCTGAGGGAAATGATTCGCTCTAGCATGGACTTAGTGTGGGCTTGTGTAACCTGCTGGGCTGTGTTGTGATTCCCGAGTGTCTGCCATGGATCAGAGAGGCAAAAGCGTGCTGGAATTTGACTGAGTTCACTCCATGCTGCACCAGCAGGAGCTCCCCTGGGTCCCCGCATTGGTGTAGAGAAGCATGTGGGGAGATCTCAGTCTGAGGTCCCGTGGGCACAGAGCTTTTGTATGGGGACCCCCAGACAAAAAGGCTTGCGGGAATAGACTGGTCTCAGACTCCTGGGCTCCCAGGCACCACTAAAAGCCACAAAAGAGTTGAGACTGGGGGTGTGGGGGCTGGACCCGCCAGCAGCCAAGAGGGGCAAGAGGGAGAGCTCCCAGTGGCACCCCATGGAAGAGATTCCGTTACAGCACTTGCTTAACAGACTCAGAGGCCTAGTTAGCTTGCTTGAAGAGGTGATCCCTGTGGCTGAAAAGCAGAGAGGTCCTCCAGGTGGGATGTTAGGCACGGTGACTGTGGCTCATTAAAGGCCTTCTCTGAGTTTCCCAAGGCGGGCTCCAAGAGACATGAGGGAATCTATGGTTCCAAACCATCAATTCGGCTTTATTTTCATGGTGGATGGTAGATGGATCTGGATCCATTCCCACTTATGTCAGGGAGGACCTGACTTAAATAGGGAGGGAAGAGGGAGGATGGTCTGGGAAAGGAATGCATAATTGGCTATGCCCTCTGGCCTTTAGGTAATTCATTAATATGAAAATCTCTGTAAGGCCTGAGGCCCTACATGACTGTAAGGCGCTGATCAATGGAGATCTTCACCACATGTCAGGAGTTGGATTCTGGGAGCATGGTGAAACAGATGCCTGTCTCTCACAGTCATGGACACCTGTTGGGTCTCTGGGTTATTTGCAGCCAGTGCTTCTACCAAAACCCAAGCCATGCCCCACACGAGCCTTTCTCCCATTGATGCCCAATGAGGCCATCCTCTGCTACAGATGTGACTGGAGCCATGGGTTTCTCCGTGAATACTCTTTAGTTGGTGTTTTTTTTTTTTTGTTTTTGTTTTGTTTTTTTCCCTTGGAGCTCTGGGGTGGTCTGGTTGGTTGATATTGCTGTTCTTCCTATGTGGTTGTAAGCCCCTTCAGCTTTTTCATTCCTTTCACTAATTCCTCTATTGGGGACCCTGTGCTCAGTACAATCCAATGGTTGGCTGTGAGCATCTGCCTCTGTATGTGTCAGGCTCTCGCAGAGCCTATTTATCTAAGATTGTACAGGATATCTTTTTAATAGAATTAAGAGACGATGTTTAACTTCATTGTGAAAATGAATTTATATTGGCAATGACCTCTGTGAGTATTTCATAATTACCTATTTGTGAATGAGATGATGTTAAGTATTGGTGAGAATGCAGGTGACTGGAAGTATTGCGAGGCTGTTGTAGAATTACGGGGAACTAGAAAGCATGAGTCACAAATTTTCACAGCATATTACATAGAAATCTACTGAGGGAATTCTATTAATCATCAGTCCTAGCTTTCTTATTAGCTGATGTCATGTTCATGACTTTTGATCAAAATCTATAAAAGCCCTAATATATCTCTATCAACAATATATTTTCATCACTATAAATTTGGATTTTTTTATAATCAATCATCTTAATTGTATAATATTTTTGTAAAAGATAGCATCATCTATATTTTGTGTTTTCCTCTAAAGTATATTATTTTTTATCAGCAGAGGCATTTAAACAACACTAGTCTCACATAAACTAGTCTCATATAAAACTGATGCTTCTGCCAATAATTAGTTAACATAAACCATAGGCTAATGATGTAAAGATCCATATAGACAGGTGGTTCTGATTTTTCTTAATGCTATGAACCAATAATACAGTTTCTCATGCTGTGGTGAAAAGATTCCATAAAATTATTTTTGTTGCTACTTAGTAACAGCAATGTTGCTTCTTTTAAGAATCTTAATGTAAATATCTGTTACACAACCCTTGTGAAAGGATACTTGAACTCCCTCAAAGGAGTTGTGACCAACAGTTGGACATGAGAACCATTGATCTATAACAGTGAAGTAAGGCAAGCTAAGATGGAATTTACACATAGATATTTGACAGACAACCTTTCTTGAGTTATATCTTTCAGTTTTGTCTACATTCTCATCCACTTGAGTAGCACTGAATCCCAGATCCTATATTCCAGTTGATACTGTGACTCTTTCTGAGTTCACAGAATCCTAGATTATAGGGTAATAGATTTCCAAGAGAAAAGAATCACATAAATGTAAATTTAATTTGTGTGAAGCATTGACCCATCTTCAGTTCTGCTTTCATTTTCATTTTTCATTCTTCAAAAATTTTAATATAAAATTAATGCTATTTTTATTAATGTACAAGTTATTTTAGTCCAAAATATCATTATTGGTACATGTGATCTATTTGATAAATACCTTAATCAAAATAGATATAAACAGATATTTCCAAAAAGCATTAGAAATAATTTCTTATTTAAGGATTTAATTAGTATAACTTTCGGGATTTCATATATCATAAAAGATACTTTTCTGAAAACTGGTAAAATTGTGATCAAAGTTTAAATAAATAAAATAAGAAAAATAGCTGAATTATATGGTACCTTGAACATTATAACATGAGAGTTGCTATTAAATAAATAGATGATGAATGAATTAGTGGGACTTTATATTATTAAAACAAACTGCACAGAAGAATGGTTGTCTATTAAGATAGGGTAATTTGAAATGTTATTTAAAGGTAAATATTTTACCTCTAAACATGCTATAGAGGTAGACACTAATTCAACTTATTTGAAAAAAATTTACCATGATTTGAAAAAAATAAAAGAACTGGAGATAAACATAACATATAATTTTTATGAACAAATTATTTTATTTGAAGGGTGACATTATTTTAATATTTACTAGTTGAATGAGACAGAGGCTCAAATAGTCTTAGAAGGAATTCTTAAATCTGTAACAATGATGTAAATGATGATAAGTATTTTGCTAAGTTTCCTGAGTCATTATTGAATTAATTCAAATTTAAAAAATCTCAGTAAGAAACAAAGGGTAATGGGACTTTGAAGAACAACCTGAAGATATAGAATATAGGTTAGTTTTTTTCTGTGAATAGACTTGATAGTTTCATTCTAAGTAAATTTCTTTTCTCTATACTCAAACAAAATGAGAGCACAGAAATAATATTAAATTTAATTAACATATAAAAACTGCTACTATGAATATGTCGAGAATTAACTTATTCAAAAATTGTGAATAAACATGCACTATACAATGAAGTTTTTAAAATAAGTGCTTTTTATTAGAATTTTTAAAGTGAAAATATAACGACTAATTTTATAATGAAGAGTGCATACATTTTCTTTAAGGTAAGAGACAAAGTGAATCCAAAGTAGAACAAAAATCAAATGTCTAATATTCTAAAATAAAACACCCTTAGCCTTAGTTTTTATTTCAAATGTGAGGATTAGTTTGACTTTAGAGTACTAAAGAGCTTTCTTTCATGTGAAGCTCTGGGTTTAACTCTAATTGTCACAAAAAAATGCTTAATATTTTCTAAATACCAATTATACTATTGCTGATGCCAGCATCTGCTTGCTGACATGAGCCTGGTAAAGCTGTCCTCTGAGAAACTCTGCCAGCACCTGACTTAAGCAGAGACAGATACAACTAACCATTGGACTGAATCTGGGGACCCCAATGGAAGAGTTAGGGGAAGGTCTCTTGCTCTTAGTATTCATTAATTCCCTATAGATTTTTCCTATCTTAGGACAATGTAAGATTTCCCTCTTATGTATAAGTGTGTCTGCTGATATTTTTCTTGTTCTAGCCTTGTCAAAACACCAATGTTATGCCATTCTGTTTACAACATCCATTAAAAAAAGAAAACTTCACACTTTAAATTTATGTTAAATTCCATCAATTTTTTTCTTAAAAATATATGAAAGGTATTGTTTATAAAACCACTTAAAAGTAACTAATTTTCAAATTATTTGTGTCACTAAAAATTTCTCCTTCCTGTGTTTTAAATTTCTTACAGAAGAATGAGAAAAGATGTGTGCTGATCAACATATTCTTGAGTCTTTACCTTGGAGTCCCAAGTAAATCAGAAGATGACTCCTCAACACATTACCTTGTGTTTCTAGGCATCAGAGAAATCAAGAAAACCCACAACACTGCCAGGGTGTCCCTCAGAGGTTTGTTGTGCAAGATGTTTCTGGACTGATTGTGTCCTCCAGAGTGTGTTTCATAATGCTACCAGTGTTTCAGCTGTAAACAAATGCTTCTGTTGCTATCTTTAATAAGCCTCTAAGAGAAATGAACCTAAGACTGGAGAGCTTTCTCTTCTTTCCTTTTATTTTTTTTAAGTGCCAAGTCTTTTTGCTAATTTTTGACATTAATAAAGGAATTTAACAAAATCTTAGAGCACTAAAACACTTTAGATTATATTCATAGGAATACTTTGTGCTCAAATAAACCATATATATATATATAACATATATAAGTTATATACATAACATATATAACATAGTTTCTGTGATCTTTATAAAAATTATAGCACTTTTTATTATTTAACTGTATTTATAGAGAAAGTGTATATACATGCTCAAAAAAGCATGTGCCACGGCTTACATATCAAAGTCAAGTATAACTTTTGACAATCAGATCTTTCTTCTTATTCTCCCAGGTAGGGTACACAGACTGAACTCAGATTATTAAGCTTGGAGGCAAGTGGTTTTAACCACTGAGACATCTTATCCTGTTACTATTTGTATTTTTAATAGGAGAGAAGTCCTATTTTACTATTTGTAGATTATACTTCATTTATAATACATAATATATATTTTTCAACATTAGAATCACACTGGTTCACTGCTCAACTAGAGTTCAGTTTGTTACCACATGATGAAGCTCATACTTTCCTAATCTCCAGTCAAACTTTTCTCATATTAAGTGGCTAGAGGAAGCCTTCATCCATAAGCAGCAAAGACTGTTCTCAGGATCCAAATCACTATGGATAAATTCTCATGGCAGCCTGGCAGATCTTCTGCTATGAAGAATCACTGTTAAAATTGCAGAGATTAGAACATGCCTTTGATCTATGTTGTCTGTGGACAGAACTCAGCAAGTAACATTGTAGCCTATGGAAACTAGAGGTTTCATGTAAAGATTCTGAGACCTCAAGGTTACTCTTTGCTTGATTCATTTCCAGGAGACCAATAAATGCAGAAGTCCTGACTGGATTACACAGGGAGGTTAAAAAAATGTAAAATGCATAAATACAATAAAATGTATCCATGGCATTGATGGACTGACAATGAGGCAATGCTTTCGACTGAATAAAGTGTGGTGTAATGGTTGTATCTTTTATATCAAATGAGATGCAAACCATTAGAGAAGAGTCTATTGTAGCACCATTACTAAATGTGGTGATAGAAAAGATAAATTATTGGTCTCAGCGATGCCAGAGGCAATCAGAGGCAGATTTGCCATGAGCTTTCAGTTTTAGAAAGTTAAGAGTAAACAAAACATGCTCCTTCCACCCTCAGAAAATCATGAAGACACTATTTAAAGAAATATAATTCTTTATTAATAATTTCTTTTGTCAAAGGACTACTATAAAACAGCCAACAAGTAATCAATCTATATAATATATCAATTAATGAGTGCTTCTACTTTTTGTAAAATTACTCCTCTTTTGTCAGTTAATTGTTGAGGGAAATTAAGATTTGCATCTCTCTTGAGAATATTAAACAGAGACATAAATTCTTTTGTGAAGAGCTTAAAATAAGATCTTAACCAATAAGCATCTCCTGAAAACCGTTCAAAATAGTTTGAAATAAGTAAATTATCTTTTTCTTTTTTTTGCCAGACTCATTATTATTTTTTTTCGGATATCTGTTTTTTTATTGGATATTTTACATATTTACCTTTCACTGTTATCTCCTCTTCCTTTCTCCCCCAAAACCCCTTATCCCATACCCCCTCTTCCAATTTTTATGAGGGTGTGCTCCCACCATTCTTCCAGTCCTGCCTCCCTGCTCTCGCATTCCCCAACACTATGAATCCAATCTTTCAGTGACCATGGTCCTCTACTTCCACTGTTGCCTAATGAGGCTACCCTCAATTACCTATAAAAGTGAACCATGGGTCCCTCCCCTTCTGTTCTCAGGCTGGAGGTTTAGACCCTGGGAGCTCTGGTTGAGTATTTTTCTACTCCAAAAAAAAAAAAAGCACCCACACTTGGTCTTCCTTCCTCCTCTTGAGTTTTATGTAGTCTATGCATTGCGTCTTAGGTATTGTGAGCTTTTGGGCTAATATCCACTTATGAGTGAGTGCATGCCATGCATGTTCCTTTGTGATTGGATCACCTCACTCAGGATGATATTCTCAAGCTCTATCCATTTGCCTAAAAATTTCATGCCACAACTATGTGGAAGGACCCTTTTACCCTTAAATGGAATGAACAGGACCTAGTTCATATGTGGGGCCAAGATTGATAAGCCTGTTTGATACCACAGAAGGCAAAGCTAAATGGCCACCAAAAAGATTAATGAATTAAATAAATACCCCCACAAAACCAGGCCCAATTATAAATAAGATAAATAACAATTGACATCCAAGGAAGAGAAATTTCCCTGATAATTCCTTTCTTTTTCCCTTTTCAGGTAGAATTCAATCACTCATGATGTCTGCTGTTAGGAGTTCTAATCCTGATGCTGGCCTCCAGACTTATACTACTTAGACCTCCAATGGGCCTTTGATTAAGGACATTCAACAGTTATAGACTGACATCACTAATCTGAAGAAATCCTTCGTTTCACTGTGTTGCAATCCCCCAAAATTGCAAAGGACTTTATTGGACTTGATTTTCTCTTTTACAATAGAAAAGACTGTGTACAGCTCTAGACTGTGTACAGCCCTTAAAGAAGAATGCCGCTTTTACATAGACAAAACAGGGATGATTATACAAAGCATGAAAAAGGCCAGAGAAGGTCTTGAGAAAAGACAGAGAGAGAAAGAGAAAAATGAGAGCTTGTACAAGAATTGATCTTCAGCCTCTCCATGATTGTTAACCTACTTCCTTCCATCTTGGGATGAATAATTAGGTTATTTTTGTTTATTTCCTTTGGTCCCTGGGCCTTAAATAGGCTG
>JANHMN010000008.1:1944366-1949916 GCA_030674055.1 Rhabdomys pumilio
CCCATAAATTTATTGTTCATCATTTACTCTGTATTTTAAAATATGAAAGCCCCTCTGCCATAAATTAACCATGTGAACACTGTCATCAGATAAACATCTCAGTATCTGTATCTGCTTATCACTCATTCTATTTCTTAGCCACATATGAGCAAATTGTTCTCAGAGATATTTTGTCTTTTCAGTTGTTCTTAAATTATTGAAACTACTTAAAAACTTGACAGTGTTCATATAATGTTGAGTGAACACCCTCAACAACAGGTTATGTTTAAAAACCTAAACAAAATTCAAGCATAAGCCAAAGAGCAAGGATTACATGTCAACAGTGAAGATGAGTTATTTCACATCCCAGCCAAAGAGAGTAAGAGGTAATTGATTAATGTCAACCTCCTCAGGTACAGCCTGTGTACAGCCAGTCTTCTCCAGGACTAGTCTATGTTATCAAACAAGTATCACAAAATTGATAACATGTAACTCCTAAAGGCATGTCGTTTAGAACAAAGAATTTTCTTGTCTGTTGGATCAGGAATCCAGGGCTGGTTTGAACCTTGCACTAATTCTACATCCTGGGGAAACAAGGTGTCACTGGAATAGCCCAACATGTTAAAAGATATCCTATAGCCATGTTTAGTGGGTTCAGAGGTATTTCCCCACCAGCCCTCCACAGTCCTCCAAATTCTGCAGTTTTGGCCATATAAAGAATAAAGCCTTAAAAATGTGGATACCAGCTCTGCTGTCTCTAAACCTCTAGCTTAGTGATAATAAATGTTTGCTGTTTTAAAGTCACCCCAACAGTGGAGGAAATTGTTAGGATTACTTCTGGTAATGTATCACGGCTATAGGAAACTCATGTCATACTCTGTGAACGACAGAGGAAAGAGTGAGTCTTTCTGACTGTAAAGAATTTTACATTCTGGACAAAATTATGAGACAAGCATCAATTTTTTTGAAATGCATATGGGAGATGTTAAAGAAGGCGTTTTGTTTCAGTCCGTATTTTCCTGACAAGCCAGTATTCTGTCATAGTTTATGTCAAGAGGAACAAAGGGAGTCGAGACAGTCAGATGATGAAAATTTCCCTTTGAGGATACTGAGGTGGAAATCATCTGAGAAGGAAGTGTTAGGATTCTCACTAGCATGTCTAAAGCTGTTATGAAAACTGAAGAAAAGCACAGTTATGTGTGGATTCAGTGGACTCAAGAGTCATGGTCTAATTTCTTATTCAGGAAATTGAAATATAGATACTGTGGAAACAATTGAAGCAAAATACTGTATTGGTTTTGAACTGTGCTTTAACCAAGCGACTCAATCGTACCCAGTGAGAAGGCAGCAAGCTGCAAGCTAGGACAACTGCTGAGCAAAGCTTCTCTGTGCCCACAGCACACTGGGTTTCCTGGGAGTCCGCAACTGTGAGAAACATCACTGTCGTTTAAAGCCTTAAGTTTATGGGGTATTTAGGAAAAGAACCCGAGTGAATTGGCAGCATTTATAAAGATTACCTTGAAACACGAGGTGTGCTGTTTGATCTATGGGGGAAATTAGAGGTCTGGGAGCAGTTTAGAAAATATATGGCAGAATTTCCTCAAAGGAATCACAAATATTATTTGCAAAGAAACTTGTTTACTTGCCCTTCCCTTTCCTTCCTGTTTCTACTGCAGATGCTGTCACAGAGAAACACTGCAGACCAGATGAATACAAATTTAGTTTTGCTTAGTTCCTAGTTCAATATCAAGGAGTTGGTGGGCTATGCTTATCATGAAACACATGTCCGCATCACGTGGGCATCTCCCCATGCTAGTGTTCTCTGTTTCTATATTGGTTCTTTGTCTCTCCTTTTCTTCCCAAAGAACAAGGACCCTTTGACTTATTCTGAGTTTGCTGACCTCTCTAAACATTGTATCTTCAAACTCATTCACTTCTGAGACCTAAGGGTCACTCATCAACATTTATATTGTAGAGAAATCCAATTTAGTTTTAGTATCTGCTTTTCTCGAGAAAATTTGATTGGAGTAATTCTAATAGAACATCTTATGCCTTAAGGGTTATGTAGCACAGTGCTCTTGTGAATCCTGGAAAGGCTGAGAAGCCAGTGGCTGCTTAATCTCTGTAGCTGGACACTCAGTAATCTCAGTCCAGAACTTTAGTCTTGAAGGTTCCTGAACAGTGTCTTGTACTTATTCCACATTTGAGGGACAAGGAAGCTGGATATTAATGTTAGTGGAGTTCAGCAGCAGGAGCAACGGCAAACTATTTGCTGAGAGAGAAGAAACAAAGACAGAGCAACACACACTGTTTTGCCTACATACTTCTTTATATCTGAGCTACCTGTAGGAGGTGCCTGTAATTGGAGGCTTGTTTTCCTCCACTCACTTAACACTTCTTTGGAAATCTCTCACAGAGGAACCCAAAGCTATTTCTCATAGGAGATTCTATCTCTTGTCAATGAAAACTCACTGTCATCCTGTCATCCCCTTTGACAATGGAGTTAGAGACTCACACTTAGAGACAATAGGCAAAGTATAAGTAGAGGGGTCACATAGTTTAAGGCTGCTAATGCTCCTGGTTAAACCAAGAAAATGGTATGCCATTTGGTAAAGAAAATTTAAATGTTGAAAATGCTACAATGACTAATTAGAATATGAAAAGGCTATTACAAGCCTTTTATCATGAAGGCTGTCTTCATGATAGGGTACTTCTTTAAAATAACTATATAATTACCTGTGAAAGTCAAAATGTGAAACTCAGATGTGATATATAATATGATATTATTGATAAATAAGGAAAAAAATAGTCTTTTTCTAAAAATAGCACAGCCTATTACTAATACAAACTGTGTTGATTATACAATGTAATTTTATAAATGTTTGATTTTTCATTTTGTTTTAGCTTAAATGCAAAAATATGAAAATTATTTGCTATGTAGTTAAACTCTCCTAAGCAGATTCATTGCGTAGCCCTTTAAATGCAAATTTTATTCAGACAGTTAGTAATTCTGTAATACCAATTAACATGCTAAAATAATTTCCCCAAAATCATATTAAACATAATAATAAATATTTGTTAAAATGACTACATTGGCACAAGTAGAGAGATTTGCTCTGCTTTATGTCTCATGGCCATGCCAGGCTACTTGTAGATTGTGAGAATATCATTAGTCATGAAGGTTTGTATGTATGGCTAAGCTGTAAACTTAAGATTCTCTCTCTCCATCTCCATCACCCTCCCTCTTTCTCACTCTCCCCCTCCCTAACTCTCTCTCTTTCTAGCTATCATCTATATATTCCTCCTTCATATTGCATATTTCTTCTAAGCTATGTATCAGTTTTCCTGATTTTCTCCATGGTCCATGATTGTATTTTGGCAGGATTTTGTGTGTTACATTTCTAGCCAATGTTTCTGAACAATGTGCAAGTGTTTAGCTTCATTATTAGTGTTTGTTGCTCATAAGTTCTTACCATTCTCTCTCTGTATTTGTGGAGAGCTCAACTAAAATTTGTTTTAGAAAGTCTATTTTTATCTTGGATGATTCACTCATATTTCAGTTATGTTTTTGCCCCTTTATTGTTAAGAGTGTAAGGCAGATGGTTAAATAAACAATTCAGGCACATGACAATTGAACTTGACATGTCTTATCACCTTGGTAGATATGGCATTATGGAATTCCACATGAGATGATTTTAAACCAATATTAATTATGTTATATTATATTATATTAATTATACTATGTTATATTATATTATATTTTACAGTGTTTGGCTGGTATGCTATTTATTATTTACTTATTTATTTGTTTTTATATTTTTATTAATGAATTTAATTATTTACATTTTAAATGTTGTTTTCCTTTCCAAACAACCTCCTGCCCATTCCTCCTTCTTTTGCCTCTAAGAAGGTGCTTCTCTAGCCACCCTTCCCCTCCTGTCTCACCCCTCTAACATTCTTCTTCACTGGGTCAACAAGTCTCCCCAAGACCAAGAACCTCCCATCCTACTGATGCCAGATAACTCTATTCTCTGCTATATATGTAGCAGGAACTGTGGGCTGGCCCATGTATACTCTTTGGTTCATGATTTAGTCCCTGGAAGCTCCGAGGGGTCTGGATAATTGATACTATTGTTCTTTCTATGGAGTTGCAATCCCTTTCAGCTCTTTCAGCCCTTCTCCTAACTCTTCTTTTGGGGTCCCCAGGCTCAGTCAAATGATTGGCTGTGAGAATCTGCATGTCTTAGTCAGGTGCTTGCAGAACCTCTTAGAGGACAGTCATACCAGGCTCCTGTCTTCAAGCACTTCTTGGCATCAACAATAGAGTTTATTATCTGCAGATGGGCTGGATCCCAAGGTGGCGAAATCTCTCTGGATGGCCTTTCCTTTCATCTCTACTCTATTTTTGTCCCCGTGTTTCCTTTAGACAGAAACAATTCTGGGTTAAAATTTTGGAGATAGATGAGGGGCCCCATTCTTCCACTGGGGCCCATGTCTATCTACTGGAGGTGATCTCTCCAGGTCCTATCTCCTCAGTGTTGGGTATTTCAGTGAATGTTATTCCCATTGGGTCTAGGGAACCTCTCATATCCCCAATATCTGGGAATTTTATTTTTAACATACAACATAACTTTAATTTACTAAAACAAACTGTAATAAAAGAAACTTTTATTTTAAACATACAGTATAGCTTTTGTAGGTGTTTCTTTGAATCTTTAATTTGCTATTTTTTAGGATGTTGATTTTCACAATAAAAATTCCACTAACACTTGAGCATGGAAAGTTATCCATCTTTTAGTCTTTCCTCCAATTTCTTGAGTGTCTTATTGTTTTAATTTACAAATTTTCTTCTTCTCTTTCTTATTCATGCAATTTATTTCAATACATTTTGGAGATTATTTTGAATGTTACTGTTCTTGTGGTTCCTTTCAACTTGTGGTTTTTTTTTTTTTTTTTTTTTAAGAAAGGTACTATTTTTTGAATAAATAACATATTTTCTTTATCAAATTACCCAATGATGAAAGCATTGGTTGATTTCAAATCTCAGCTGCAATAGAAAATGTAAATTCAAGTATTTCTTTGATATACAGCCTCCATTTCTTTTGGACATTAGTTAGTAGCTGTCAGCATTGTGCTGAAGGTGTTATCAGCTATAGAAGAATTCTGGTAAAGAATTTAGTGTCTTTTATGTATTGAATTATACCATTTCCAAATAAGGGCACTTTGACTTATTTCCCATCTGTATACATTCTATCTACTTTGCTGTCATACTTTTTATTTAAGACTTTGTAAACTGTATTGCACAGGAATGAAGAAAGTGGCTATCCATCTCTTGATCCTGACTTAATGAAAATGTTTTGAAATTTTCTCTATTTAATATGAGGCTGGCTATGAGTTTGCTGTATATTGCCTTCATATGTTGAGATATGTCTTATTGCATCCCTAGAAACCCTAAATTTATTATAAAGTAATGCTACATCTTGTAAAAGATTCCTGCTGAGTCTCTAATGAGAGACTTCTGCTAAGACTTAGGAATCAACTCAGAAAATTTTAACCACCAGTAGTAGAGTA
>JANHMN010000008.1:1949926-1965759 GCA_030674055.1 Rhabdomys pumilio
GAAGGTTTCAATGAAATGGAGGACAGGCTGGATGGGAAAATGAGTCATATATTCCATCAAAACACACAGTATACAGAAATAAAATTCTTAAACAAATTATAAAAGTTAAAAAAACATTGTCCATTTTGACTTAAAATAATTTAGCAGTTTATGGTAGGGTATTGACACTAAATCTCAACATAGTCTCTGAGAAAAGTAGAAATAAATAAGTAGAATAAAAGTCACAATCTATGGCTCAAATATAGTTAAGAAACGTAAAAAGGAGAGGTAAGGTTACAATTATGTAATTGTAATGTAAATTAGCAAGATTACAGTAATGTAAATATCATATGGATCTTGGTTCCTGGTTTCCTAGTCAAGGCTACACAGTAAGCCCCTTTAAAAGAATAATTTAAAATCACAAATCAAGAAGCAAAACAATCAACAGCACAACTAAGGAGAAATACAAAGAAGTTCTGGGACCTTTGTCCTCCCTAGAGAGAAATATTACCAACTGAAAACTTGTCCGTTCAGAAGCTTTAGTTGAAGTCTTGTCAATCATCAGAACTTCATAGTGTAAAATTATTTTTTAAAATGGTTATTTTAGATATAGAATATGGCTAAAATTAAATTCATTGCGGGTAATATACTATCAAAAGTTATTAGAAAGAGGAGACATTTAGAAGCAAAAAGATATTCACAAGAAAGATTTATGAATGAGAAGGCCTTTGATTTTATGGGTATTCTCATATAGTCAAAAACATCAACAATTGAGAAAAAAATATGAAGCTAAGGTAAACATAGAGTCACATTCTTTTTTGTTTTGTTTTGTTTTGTTGTTTTGTTTTGTGTTTTTTTCAAGACAGGGTTTCTCTGTGTAGCCCTGGCTGTCCTGGAACTCACTCTGTAGACCAGGCTGGCCTCGAACTCAGAAATCTGCCTGCCTCTGCCTCCCAAGTGCTGGGATTAAAGGCGTGCGCCACCACCGGCATAGAGTCACATTCTTAACCTTGACACTTATATTAAACCAATTCTAGTGGGCAGAACTGGAAAACAATAAGCTTCTGTTACCTGCATGAACTCAGAACTTAGTGGCACCTTGTTACAATACTGAGTTAACAAAAAGCCCATAAAGCTATTGAATGACATTAAAGCTACAACTGTGGTCTTTCATGTAAACTCATATATGAATCCAGATGATAACAGCATTAAAATTGGAGGTGTAGATACAGACTGCAACCTGTGGCTGAGGGCAACAGGATTACTCTACCTCAACTGGACCCAGAACTGCTTGGTTCTGTGGAATGCCTTAATCCTCAGAGTAGAAGTGAACCTCTGCTTTATCTCATGCCATCTTACTATATATTTCCATATATAACATTCTGTCAAGCACTCAGATGGTCTGTCCTATTAAGCAGGTCTTCTCAATAAGATTTGCATTCACAGTCTTTGCCTGAGGTCAATAATACTATCTAGTTCCTGATAATTGAGCAGGTTTGCCTAGAAACAGAAGAATTAATTTTCCATTGCAGACTTTTCTAATTATTCATGAGAATGGTGTTGGCTAGTTTCCAAACTCATTTTTCTTTATTAAATATTTGCCTTTTCATTTTTAGTAGACTCTCTGAGATTTTCTCCTTAATTTTTTTTGCTTTTTCTTATAAATTTACTTTTGTTTCTTTTTGTTTTTATATCTATTTATTTATTTATTTTAAACTCCAGATTTTATTTCTCTCCCAGTCCAACCTCTGACTGTTCCACTTCCCATAGCTCCTTCCTTACCCATCCTCTTCCTCATCTCCAATATGTGTTTTGCAATGTATTTTGATTAAGTCTACCCATACCTCCAAATTCTTCTCAGATTTACCTTCCTTCCCTAACCACACAATTTTGTGTCCAATTTGATAATTTATTTCAATTGTGCACCTTATATATTCATTTATGTATGCCCTTTTTTTGGAGAATGATAGACCACCATGGAAAACACTCTTCAAGAAAACTCCAGCAGCTATAAACTGCCAGTAGCCCTTCAGCTAGTAGTATAATAACTTGCCTCCTTTCCATTTCATTCTCATCTTATGTAAGCTTTTACAGTCCTTGTAAGTCCATAGGACCAACCACTGAGGTTAGTGTGGCTTGATCATGGAAATCTGACTTATACCACATGGGAATGAAGAAACAACACACAGTGAAGAAATGACAGACACACATACTTAATAGCTGGGATCCAGTGGCTGTACTTGCTTTGATGGAAGATATCTTCAATACTACCTAGAAAACTAGGGTTTTTTTTTAAATATATATTTATAGAACAAGAGAAATGTTTAAGGTAGTTTCAGGGAGATATCTTTTTAGGGAAACATTCCCAAGTTGAGTATAAATCTGAAAAAAGGAAGATATAATTGACAGTTTTTGAATAGAATGCTCAATAACTTGTACACTGAAAAGACAAAGGATGAGGTATTCCTCTGAGGTTTATCTGGGGGAAGGCTTTACTATTTACATGGCTCTGCAGCATAGCAGTTCTTGACATGGATGTGCTCATGTTAAGAGCATACAACCACTCAGACATCACACAACAACCCTGCAGTGTCTGGAAACATTATTAGCTTGTAGTTATCCATCACCATCACCACCACCCCAGCTATTACAATCTTTCCATCTCCTCTCAGATGAAGGTCTCTGTTTTTAGGAGGTGGTGGTGTGATAAATGAGAACTATCTATGCCTGAGCATTCTGCAGTCTTCATATTCTTCTCACGTGGATCAATTTTTATCTCTTTGTTAATGATTATTTATAGCCAAAAATGACTCTCTTTCAATGTTGTTTATTAGTTTTGTTTATTTCTATTAACTAATTCTACGTAGTCATCAGGGCCAACTTTATTTTCAACGTGATCTATTTTGTTCTTGAGGCTTTCCACTCAATATTTCATTTAGATTATTGAAATTTTAATTTCCAACATCAATTCAATATAGGTTGACTTTAGCAACACAAACTTCATTTTCATGTCTTTGATTGACTACTGTATGTCACATTTGCTCTTCTCTCTGTTTTTGAGCTCTTTGATTTGTTTCATCATGTTTATAATTATTCCTAGGAACTCCTTGTCTGAACATTATTCCAGGTCATTTTTGTTAAGGCTCATTACTATTTGTTTTGGTTAGTAGATATGTGATTTATCATCTTCATGTTATTTTTATTTCTGCATTATATTTTTTTGCATCTTAGATTTGTTAGTTCAGTTTTTCTCTCTCTTTTTAAAGTTATCTTTCTTCTTTTAGCAGAGGTGTTTTCATTCTCATGACAAAGTTAAAGCATAATAAGATTAGGATCTCAGATTTTTCTTCTTTGCCTGATAGTTGAGGTTGCATTCTCAATGCGGATATTCCTCTATGATGTAGTCTGATACTATCAGTTTCTTGATCAGGAAGTTTGTAACACATTTATTCTGGCCATGTGGACTGATCATGAGTCATATACTACCAGAAAGGGCACTGGAAGGTTATTATTATCCAGTTTCCAAGACTATGGTAACGCAGGGCAGTGGTGGCACATGCCTTTAATCCCAGCACTTGGGAGGCAGAGGCAGGTGGATTTCTGAGTTCAAGGCCATCCTGGTATACAGAGTGAGTTCCAGGACAGCCAGGGCTACACAGAGAAACCCTGTCTCAAAAAACAAAAAAACAAACAAACAAACAAACAAACAAACAAACAAACAAAAAAAAGACTGTGACTGTGGTGAGTACTAAAGGGAGGGATATGCCTGGATTTTTCAGATATGTGGTAGCTTTGAGTTTCAAGAAAACCAACACTTTACTTTCACAGCTTCAAACAATGACACTACAGGGCCTAGATACCCAACATTGCTTGGCCTCAGTGTCTGTCTGAAATGATGAAAGGAAATTCAATGATTAATTACACATGCACCCTTGCTTCATAGCTAACACTGCTAAGTTCAGCTGCAAGCTTGAGATAGATATGTGCCTCTTGAAGAATATTTTCAGCAGCTTTTGTTGCGGTTGCTTTTTTTCTCCAAGTTGAAAACTTAGGTGGGAGGACATTCTGGAGTGCTCACTGCTTCTGATGCTCTCAAGGATAATGATGTTATTGGAAAGGTGCTTCAGTATCTCCTTCTTATACACACAAGTCCAACTTATTAAACCACAACAGAAAAGCATTATAATCCTTAGTCATTTTGAGTACGTAATCATCTTGATCTTGAAGAAACAGACTATGGTAGAGAAGCTATGGCCCTGGCAATAGTGATGGCCCTAGCAATGGCAATGGCCTTGCACTGGAGCTGGTCCTGGACATGAAGACAACTGAAACTGATAGGTTGTTTGGCAGCTGGCAGAAATTTTTTTCTCACCAGCTAAAACATGAGGATCCAATCTAATGTTACTGGATAACGAAGACAGTCTGGTTTTGTCGGAGTGATCATTTCAAGGTGGTATCCCACCCACGTAGCTTATTGTCTGTGCTTAACAAAGGCAGACAGACCTCCAATTTTTTTTGCAATCTGCAAAAAGGGAAAAAAGGGTGGGGGTTGCTTGCTGTCTCCTTCTAAGAATCAAGGACCTGGTATCACAGGATGCTGATTCATGAGATAATCAAAAGGGAACTTGAATTGATATGTAAATTAAAGACTGAACTTTTGATCTGCAATAGATGACCTAAACAGTGTTTTTAGAATAGCAAGAAAAAAACTATCTGGAGCCATAGGCCATTAGCTTGTAACTAACAATTTGACTTCAAGTCACTTGTTTCGCTGCACTCAAACACCCTTTCAAGCCAAGGCTGGTTCTTGGCAGTTAACAATGATGTCAGCTTTTTATTTCTTGCAATTTAAGGTGAAAGTTTCTTTGTTAACAATCCTATTGGATATTTACATTTCATGTTTCTTAGGACATAAATTAGAATAATTCATAGTAAGAAGAGTGGTCATACTTTAACATGCCATGAGAATTGAGAATTAAGTATCTTTAGAATTTCTTTTAAGTTATAAGATATATCAATATAATTTGTATTAACTTTTATAATAAAGATGAAAAATTTAAAATTTATAAATTGTTGAATATAACTATAGGAGATTATTTCTATGTGTATTTGAATATTACAATATATCCTTCTACCTTTTAATTTAAAAATTAGACTTAAGACAAGAATTCATTTACCTTATGACTAAGTGATCTTAATAAACAAATGAATTAGGGGCTCTAAAATCCTCCAAATACTTTCTAATATTTCCCCATGTACATTTATTATTTTCTCTTAAAATAAATCTCTGTTCAAGGAAAAAGTTTTTTTAACAGTGTAATTATTACACTACCTGTAATTTCCAAACTCTTTCAATTACTATATAATTTTCTCTAATATATTCATTAAAACATTACTATAGATCATTAACATTTACTAATAATTAACAATAGTCATATAGGCAATTTAGTGAAATATATGACAAAATATTTATATTTATATTTATATTTAGCATAGTGTTCCTCATATTATATGAAGATATATGAAGGGTTTATTTTTAATATCTATGAACAATAACGTATGGGTGGTGAGACTAATTCTGTTTTCTGCTACTAGCCTGAAAAATTTTTCATAAGTTTTACTTATAGTTTATTATTTGTGACAACCATTTGCTTAGCCTTCATATCACTTCATTTTCAGTGAAGATAAAATTAAAATTGACAGTATCTAATTTAAAAATGTCAGGATCATTGGGGGTTGAAGGAAGGATAGAACACTGCTTTGCATCCATATGTCTTCATCATAGCAACATTAAACATGCAAACATTCTGAGAGTGCCCATGAGAATGTTGTTATAGAAAGCCATCTAAAAACAATTGACAATATTAAAGTTGCATGTTTATTTTATTAATGAATAAAGCTTCATTTTGTAACATTCTCCTTGGATTGAATACAATAAAGCTAACATGTATTCTCTATCATGTATAGAACTACAAAAATAATTTATTTTTAAAACTTTAAGATCACAATGTAGTTACAGCCTTTCCCCCTCTGTGTTTCTTCCAGCAAATCCTTCCATCTGTCCCCAGCCAAAAATTCAGAAACAGTATTGTTCTTAAAAGTAACATTAAACCCTATAGTCATTTATGTCCTATGATGGACAGACAGTCTTAGTAGATTATACATTCTAGGTCATGTTTAGAAGGAAAATTATGAGACTATCAAATTTTTATAAATAAAAAAAAAAACCAGCAGAAGTAAAAGTCTTTCATATAACTAGTGTCATGTTATATCAAATTATGTGAATATGGACAAAAGTGTTTTTATAATGCAATAAAATAGAGAAGCTTTGAATAAATTATTGGCCTTTAGATATTGCTGATTCGTAGACTGCATAACTTTTTGCCTCTGAAATGTAGATTTTAATATGTCTGCAGGCCTCCACTCCTTTATTTAATAAGGATGTGTGTGGACAGATGGGAGAATTTGTTAGAAGGAAGTCAGTGGGCAAAATTATGTAACTATGTTATGACCTCAAAATTTAAAAATAAATTACTTCATAGTTTTATACAATATATTTGCATTATAATGACACCTCTTCACTCCTCCAGTCCTTCCATATAACCACCATCAGAACCATATTTCCTTCTCAAAATGATGTCCTGTCCTCTCTCACTACATATACTGATTCTAATTGATGAACTCAGTATGTATTTGGCTATCGAGCTTACTGCTACAGTTTAGATAACTTGAAAATGGGGATGTCTGTGAATAAACTGATTCTCCCTCCTTCAGCAATAAAAAGGCTTCCTGTATTTTTTTTTGCCTGACTTGGATATATATATATTTTATGAGATACTATTTGTAACCACCCTCTTAGTGCTCTGGCTCTTATAATCTTTAAGTCCATTTCTCCAGTATGTTCACTGAACCTAGAGTATTTATGATGTGTTACATATATCCTATTTTGAGACAGTCATTATTTTTCTACTTTTGAGCAGTTGTGGTTCTCTATAATGCTTTTCATCTGCTACAAAAAGAATAATATATTAATAATAATAATAATAATAATAATAATAATAATTTTTAATGAGGTGTGCCAGTCATATTTATCTAGGTATATAAGAATAACTGTACAAGGCAGTCAAATACCATATCTGTTTATCCAGTATAATTTTGGGCATTTTTATAGCTGTTTAAATAGCTATAGGTAAAGAGTTGAAAAGTTAAATATCTTCTAAATGGATTCTAGCGAGAAAGATAAAGATGTTATTTAGCCATTATTTAGTTTTGAGGGTGAAACATCAGCAGGTCTATGTCTACGGGATGTGATTCCGTAAAATTTGTTGAATACACAGATCAACTAATTGTTGATTGACCTTCTCTGCTGCGTGATTTACAGTATGCAGATGATCTTCCTTCTGTCAGTTGTTTTTACATATTCTCATATTTTGAGAGTAAACCAAATCCTCAGATTTTCCCATCATTTCACTTGGAAAACCTGAGGAGCGTTTCCGTCTTTGCTGACATTTTACTCTGTAAATATACACTTGTTAGAGTCCATCCAGTGGGGCCTCTGTCTTCTACTTGAACAACAGGACACGTGACTTTGACACAGCTATAGGACATTTTGAGAGATATCCCTGGGTAGTAGTCATCGGTAAATTGCATGGGGCAAAATATTGACAATTTACTTATTCTAGCCACATTAGTATAGACCCTCAAGAATGATTACCGAGTGCCCAGAACTGACACCAGTTCTGATATTTTTAACTACTGTGTCATATTTAGAAAAAAACTTAGGCCAAAACCAAATACTTTCAAATAAGCTTTGATTTGATATCTGTTTTGTTCTTTAAACTATTCCTTGTACCTTTATAAAATCAACAACTCAGTTGATTTTAGTAGTTATTTAATGTTAATGTATTGAACTTTGCACTTAAAAATTGTAATATGCACATTTTATCTGTAAGTTAACCTTTTTCATACCTTATGTTAACTTAAATGTTAGTACTTTGTTAAGCTTTCCACCTCTCCTTCCTATTCTGAAAAATCAGACAGCCATCTTAGTCTTCCCATAAAAATCTTATTTTACCACAATGTCCATTTTCCCTTCTAACCATTATTTTCCTTCTTCCAAGTTCACTTTTATTAATATTATTGGCCACAATAACATTTGAAAAATTACCATCTGTTGTGAAAAAATTTTCTCTGTGAGAAACTAAGCAATGACTGATTCCTCTTTATAAGGTCTTAATGACAAAGAAAAAAAATCAATTTCAAAGAAATTACACTTTGAGAGACCTGGGATTTTGTCTGTCATACTTATAGAGCATTGGCAGCATCTTACTGAAAGGACTGCATGCGATTCAAATGCAGCCTCTTTGGAACGTCCTCATTCTGAATAAATGGCTTCCTCATAGTTGCATTGGTAAGACTCTCTACTCCTAACTCTTGTTCAGACTATATACTTTAGATTTAGATTACAAAAATGTATATGATTAGGGCAAAACTGCACATAATTCATTGACAAAAGTATGTAGATACTCAGGGGAGGGTCTCATTCTTTCTATCAGTGGCTGTCCAGAGAGTGAGTAAGCTCAGGTGATGTAAACAGATACAGATATCATGATGGTGGCAATTGTCTGGCTTCAAGAATAGTCCTGCACAATACCTTCTTATGTAAAGAAATTTCAATTCAAATAATGTACACAGATAAGTAGTAAATTAATACTACCTGTGTTCATATTGTTAAACTGTGGGGCTGTGGAAGTTATAAGTAAGTACTATTAAAAAGCTAATTGGTCAATTATTATTATTTTACATTATCCAGCTTAAAGAATTTACTGCCATAGCAACACTCTTACTTTTGAATTAATGTACGAAGCAGAATAGTAAATAAAGAGAAGCAGTTCCAGAAAAAAATCTTTAAACTCATATGTATATGACAAAGCAGAAATCAACTTAGCAAATTCTCTGAAAACTGTAATACAGAAGGTACTGTTGGATGAGTTTCTAAAACTCTTTTTATGTATGGGCAATGTTGTTGTCCTCCTTTTCTCTGGAACAAAGTCAGGGGGATACCCTCATTCAGCAAGACTGCTTTTGAGGACACACTGTGGCAAACATGCTTTGACTTGAAATGGGAGTAGTTTATGAGGCAGCTCAAAAAAAACACAACAATGTTTGCTAGTATAGTATATACAGAAAACATATTTGCCACTCTACACCACTGAAGGTAACAACTTAACAGATTTATTTTGTTTTGTTTAGTTTTGTTTTCTTCAAGGATCAAAGACAGAGAAAAGAATGAGGAGAATTACTGTCGAGTCCAGTGTTGACAGACTGGACCAAAAGCACTCTTCTTCATTACCTGCATACTTGTGCAGATGTGCTTTTCATCTTCTGGGAACTGCCAAGAAATAGAAAGTATCATTTCCTTGAGAATGCTTTAAGAGAATAAACACTTGAATTTTAAGTGTAACCCCATGATATTTTTAAACTTTATAAGGTGAGATGCAGTCAGCTTCCATTACCACAGAAAATCAAATAAATAGAAGTATCTGTCTTTACCAGTATTTAATCTGTGAATATCTTCCTTGGATAGACTCCATGTGATTAACTGCTTAGGAGCCTGTACTTACAACTAGCTTGCATTACCCTGCAAATGAAAGTGGATAACCAGAAAAACTCAACAAAGACCACCCCTCCTATAAAGGGATCAAGCTGTGGCATAATACAGTACTCTGATACTCTCCACTAGAGGCTACATTTTATCTTCTGACTTAACTTTAGGCTTTGATTAGGTACAAAATACATCTGACTTTTCTCTCTTTCTTTCTTTCTTTCTTTCTTTCTTTCTTTCTTTCTTTCTTTCTTTCTTCCTTTCTTCTTCCATTTTGAGATCTAGGTTTAACTGATTCAGATAGAATGTTTGTTGCTCCTCTGTAAGACAAGAGCAACATATAGGGACAGCTACAAAGTTTCTTTTGATTTCTCCTTCAGATCATCCTCTAGCACTTCTCTTTCATTTTTTCTTCCTTCCCTTGAAATGGACCTTGAGAAAGGATAGTTTTGTTACACTGGGTGATCTTATTCACAGCACTCTGAGCTACATTAGTAACAGTGAGGGGGAGTCTATTATCGTATTTGTTTCAACTACTTAGACTCTAGATAACTAATATACTGTAAGCTAAACAAATTTTCCTGCATCTAACCTGATTTATCTTATCCTTCCTGTGCCTAATCTGCAACAAGAAAATCTCTGAAATAAATATTAAACTTCACCTATCAGTGAAATTAGCCAAATTTTAATGATTTTAATGATTACATAATTCAGGAGAGTTTTGAACCCTTGTAGTCTAATACTGACTTCCTATATTGACTTTCACGATTCTCTTCGAACAGTTTCTTCAAATTTATTATCATTCCATAGTGTATTTCATAATGTAGATAGTAAGCAAACATAATAAATGTAGCATCAGTTTCTTAACATTTAAATAGAACCTGGTGAGCTTCCTGGATTAAGACAGCTACATTGGGAATGTAAGTTCCTATAATCTACAGAAAAAAAAATGAACACAGAAAATAAAGCAAAGCATGATAAGAAAATAAACCACAGAAAAGGACTTAGAAAGCCATTTTTAGCCTCCCTAGATCTCCACTCCTAGAAACTGAAACAAAAGCAGTGGTGCCCAGAGCATGAGGAGACAGAAATGGAAGTGTACGAATGTGGATCAACTCTGTCCTAGCTATTGAAAAAAAATGAGCATATAGATGCTATTAGAACTAGTAGAGCTCACATTTCTGCCTGGTCCCCATCCCACCCTTAGCATCTTCTCACCTTTTACATGTTTATGGGCAGCAGCTTGACTAGCACCTGGCAGTCTATTCCTTGGCTCTTGATTAAGATTGGTGCTTTCATGAAATAGGCCTCTGTTGCAGCAAATTCACCTGAGCTTCCCAGTTCTAGCCATCTCAAAATGTCAGCTCCCTGTGTAGTTTGTGTAGTGATGAAGGCAAATGACTAGCAAAATTGCAAGTCTCTTTGGAAGCCAGTAAAAGTTTCATTCAAAACAATGCCTTCAAAATAAAACAAAATCTTTTGTTACAGAGGTCTGATGTTCCATCCTTAGTCAATGTGATAAATGCATTGGCCTTATCCCATGGCAGTAATGTTCATCTGGATCTCTGATTTTCCAGATAACACTATGTATCCAGAAAGGTGAGAAAAAGGAAGAGAATAGGGATTGGGAAAAAAGATTTGGAATTGGGACTTTATGCTTGTGGTGCAAGAAACTCTTACTATATTCTGAATCTTTTCAGTGGGACCGAGAAGTTTTATAGATAACAAAACTTATTTATATGTTTATTTTGTGGTTGAATTAGCAAAGATACTGGTGAGTTCAGAAGGCTACAGGTATTTTGAAGATGCTCCTAACCAAGATAGTGAACAAGACATGTAGGTATGGGCATATTGATGGCATCACATACTAACAAAGTCACACACTTGCTTCTGTTTTGATGAGGTCAACAGACAAGTGGTGAGAAAGTCACATGGCTATTTTGTGCCTATGACAAGCTCAACTCCACAATAAAATAAGCACATTCCCTATCAGAATATGAGTGCCTATGAGATCTGACAATCTCATAGATTAAATATTGTATACAAAAACAAGAAGAAGAAAATATACGAGTAATATTAGCAGAGATATAGCAAGAGAAATTTTGCTCAACTAAAATGCTCAAAAATATTAAAAGAAAGAAATGGAAGCAACTTCGTGGTCTTAAAGCAAGCAATAGAAGCACATATGGTTTATCACAAACTGTGATTGTGAACACAAATGATGGAGTCTGGATTTCATTTAGCTCTGGCTCTCAGCTCTGAGGCCTATGTTGATAGGAAGGAAGATTAAGAAGTAAATAGAACAAATGTGATGGTGTGTCCAGTACCCATAGGTGGCAGTAGTGCTCTGGTAGTACATGAAGGAACTGACCAAGAGAAAGTGACTTTGGTGCAATTTTGTCCAACCTGAGCATTGGTGTAGACTGTGACTAGACAGATCTGTGTTTCTCCATGTTCTTAGAAACTTAAGACCCATAAAAATCAAATCCTTAGAAATAGTTAAAATTTATTTAAAACATTGGCAGCCTTTGGTAGTGCTTTAAACTAGTCAGAAAGTCAACTGACAGAATACAATATAGATTAGAACCAAACCAAACTCTGTTATTCTGTTTTCATTCTTTCCCCAAAATCTCATCCAATTTCTCATGATTTGTGAAGGAAACCTAATGATAATGGATAAAGGGAGAACCCTGTTCCCAGTGCGGGCAGACAGAGAATTAAGCAAAGTGTTTAGTTCTTTATCATATGGATCCTTCAGTAAGAGATGAATGGAAAAAGAACAAGAAAGTGAGGCATTGTAAGAAACAGGCTATTTCTTGGCAGGAAGGCAAAGTTCTCTGCAAGCACGTCATAATTCCAAGGCAAGAAAGGTAAAGGTACTTACCAAATTTGTCTTCAGGGACATTTCTGTAATATTCCCTGAGGAGTTGTCAAATATGGTAACAGAATTTGGGAGTATGTTCCACATGTGTCCTCATCTGAGATCAGAGAAATCAAGGACCTGCTTATGGTTCACAGATTTATTAATTAAATAACTTAAACATGGACTTAAATACAGTGGACAACAATTTTGCTAAAGTTTAAAAATGATACATAAACTCCAGCACAAATAAGTTGTAAATCTCAGAGACTGCCTAAAGAAGGAGGAAAGTGCTGTGGAAAAGGCACTGGGCTGGGGAAAGGTAGGGTGCCATTTAAGCTGACATGAAGGTCAGGCGAATGAAGTTTGAGCAGCCTCATTGTAGGAAGCACACGTTAATGAAAAAATGAGGAATCACATAATATTAAGAAAAGCATAGTTACTGGAAAGCAACAACAAAAAGAACAAACATAGAAATAATAAATGAAAAGTTGAGTTTTATCACTCAGAATGACGGGCAGATCCAGCCAACCTCATGGCTGCCCAATTTGCAGAAGTTTCCTTTTTCTGGGGGAATTCATTAGGGATTTAAGGTTTTCAGTGACAAGATCTCTCACCTCTTTGACTGGAATATTCTATTCTATGTCTTGTAAACCTATTGAATGGGAGTGTTTCTATGATTTTTGTAAGTATGTTTGTTATCTATGTTTAAAAGGACCAATCCTTTCTAAAATATAATTTTGTATCCTACCATATGTTGAAAGTTTTGATCATTTCTAGTTTCTGGTGGAATCTTTTTTTTTTAATATTAAGATGTCTGCAAATAGAAATAATTTGACTTCTTTTCTATTTGTTTCCATATAATTGCTTTTTCTTATCTTACTGCTCTAACTAGGGCTTCTAGTGTTATATTCAGAAAACACGGGGATAGTGATATTCCTGCCATACTACTGATCTGATTTTAATGGTATTTCTTAAAGTTTCTGTCTATTTAGGATGATGTTAGTGGTAGGTTTGTAACAGATAAGCTTTATTATGTTAACATATTTTTTCTCAAGTCATATTCTCTGCAGAAATTTTGTCATGATGTCATGTTGGATTTCTCTCAAAGGTCTTTTCAGCATCTATTATGATGACTATGTGACTTTTGCTGTTAAGTACATTATATGATTTATTAGACTTATGGGATTGCATATGTCAAAATATACCTGAATCTCCAGAACATAGCCAATGTGATCATGGTGTATAACTTTTAGATGAATGTCTATATTCAAAGTGGTTTTCTCTTGAGAAATTTTGTACCTATGCTCACCGTGAATATTGATTTGCAGTTTGTTGGTTTCCTTTCTATCTACCTGGCTTTGGTATTAGAGTAATTCTGGTTTCATAGGAGCTTAGATATTCACCTATTTCTACTTTTTAAAATAATTTTCAGAAATATTGTTTGTAGTTGGTTAAAAGCTTAGTAGTGATTCTGCTGTGAATCCATCTGTGTTACTTTATTTAGAAGACTTTTATTACTGTTTTAATCTCCTTTGTTGTTACAGGTCTCCTTAAATTGTTGGTGTTTCTTTTATTTAAATTTGGTGATTGAAATTTGTCTAGAAACTCTAGCACTCACTGAGTTTTCATCTTTAATGGAGTTAACATTTTTAAGGTTTACCTTATAAATTGTTGAATTTTTTTTTTGGTAACAACTATAATGTTTATTTATTCACTTCTCATTTTATTGACTTAGGTCTTCTCTTTCTTTCTTTGGGATAATTCAGCAAAGGATTTGTCAAACTTTCCTCTCTTTAAAGAATGGGCCCTTAGGTTCATTGACTCTTCTTATTTGAATTTTTATTTTGAATTCATTGCTTTCTGTCCTTTTAAAAGTTCCTTTCACCTTCTGTTTTCAGGTTCAGTTTGTTTTTGTATTTACAGACTCAGGAGGATCACTATTACTTTATCTATTTATGGTTCCTCTTATTATTTTTTAACATAAGCACTCAAAGCTGTAAATCTTCCTCTTAGAACATTGTAATACTGTGTTTTGTCCACTTCTGGAGGGTTTCTCTTCTGTTCCCCACCTCCACCCCTTCATCAGTCATGGCATGGTTTATAATGCCTGTGAATTTTTATAAGGTCAAAAGATCCCTTTGACCTTAGGCTCTAGTACTACCTATAAGCACTTACCTTTGATGTAGCTTTTAACACTGGTAAAGTGAAATTCATTGTATCCATTTTTTAGTGAAACTTCTTTATGCCTTTTATAACCAATTATTTTCTAAGTGTACAAAGTTACCAAAAGATCTATTTCCTCAAAATTTTACCCACCTATCATTTACATTGATCTCATAAAATTTGAAACTCTGTCTTTCTTAAAAACAAAGTGCATCTTTAATCAATTTGTAGATCTCATTAACCTGATGAAAAGAGGAGCAGAGGTAATATTTGGAGAAGTCTTTTGTAACTGAGTTAAATCTCATCAAATGTAAATTAAAAATACTGAATGGGAGGTTTACATGGATTGCTTTCAGATCAAAGTTTCATGATCAATTTTTTTCATCTTAAGCAGCTATTGTTTTAGTAAAAACTATCACTTCATACAGCATTCTCTGTGAATGAGAGTCCAGGATTTGGCAAATTGAAAGAAATGCTCTAAAAAAATACCAGTAAAAAGGGACATTTAATCAACCCAATTTTTAAAAAACTGTCTCCTCCAATGCTACTGATTTCTACTTCTTGTCTCTTTTTAGCATTTAGCAAGTGGCAGGAAAAATCACAATTAAATCACGGATGTCCATCGATTAATGTTAACTTCAGTGGCTAATTTTGTAAATTTAGACACAGCCAGAAAATGATATATTCTTTCCTTACTATTCATGTGTTAATTAGAAGAACTAGAAAGTCTATGAAGAATAATAAGGTCTCCCAAAAAGTAATTCTTTCCTCTTACTGTAGCTTAAGTGAATAAACAGATTAAACCAAATCAATTCTGTCTCTTGCTGACAAGAATACTTTCCCGAATTTTTAGTGATTGAAAATAATTACCACTTTATCTAAAATTAGTATAATGTCTTACCATACCCCAGATTTGGGGTATTATGAAACAATTTTAGAAAAAATGTAATTTGTTTGTTTGTTTATTTGGTGCTAGAAAGCTCTATTCTAATGACTCATATTCCATGTCTGGCACTGGTTTTCTTTAATATTCAGGTCTTCTGGAAGAAATTCTGTTCAGTCATGAAACGTATATCCATTTGAATTCCCTTGAAAAATAAACAAACAATTTGGAATTAGTTTATAAACTAGTATGTTTCCATAAGGTGTTGTCATATATCTTTATATATCTTTGTTCTTCTTGTTCTTGTTCTTGTTCTTGTTCTTGTTCTTGTTCTTGTTCTT